>JAHWXV010132421.1:0-11572 GCA_024586415.1 Phrixothrix hirtus | reverse complement strand
CCCTTTGATGTTGTACAAATTTTATTTGGGACATTTTTTCGTACAACCCTTACTTTTTAAACTATTTCGTTGACTCAAGATAAATGGGACACCCAGTATATTTCTGAATATGGGGTAATTAAAGACACATTTAAACAAACAATATTTATAACTTTTCAAAGTACTCTCCAGTACATTTCACGCACTTTGACATCCTCTGAATTCCATAAAACAGGCAGCCCAGGTTTCTTTGGATATTGCGCTAACATGCTCTTTAAATGCCTTTACAGCATCCTCTAGTGTTGAAAAACTGATTTCACATAATTTCTTCTTAATAGTTGGAAAGAGGAAGAAATCGCATGGAGCTAAATCAGGGCTGTGCGGTGGATGTGACATTAACTTGATTCCAGCAGATTGAAGAAACTCCGTTGTTAATTTTGCAGCATGTGCCGGAGCATTGTCTTGATGCAGAATAATTTGTTTTTTCTGCACTTTTGAGAGCATAGTCGGCAAGCAAATGTTAGTATACAAATCTGCAGTAACTGTTTTCTTATTCTCAGGAGTAACGGAGCAAATGGAACCAATGCGACTGGTTTGTTTAGCATAACTTCGTGATTGTTTCATTTTTGTGGTCACATTTCATTTTGAAATATCTATTGGGAAGATTGCTGCTTAGTTAATGGATCATTGTAGTAGATCCAGTTTTCATCGGCTGTAATGATATTGTAAACCGCCTTAGACGTACCTTCATGATAGCGTTCTAGGTTTTCTAGGCATGAGTCGGTCCTCGCGTTTTTTGTTCCTCTGTTAAATGATGTGGTATCCAATGACAACACACTTTTTTCACACCTAAATGTGTGTGAAGAATTGAAGTCATTCCAATGCCAAGAGGTGCTAGAATTTCAATATAGGTCACCCGGCGATCTTCTTCAATCATGCGAAGAACACCATCAATGTGATTTGAAGGTGTTGAGGTAATCTAAAAAGGATTTTCATCCTCAAACGATGATCTCCCCCATTGGAAATCTTTATACCAATTAAACACAGTCGTTCGATTTGGAGCTTTTCCTGGAAATGCATTTTGCAAACGAGCGAATGATTCATTAAAAGTTAAACCCGAACGAAAATCATACAAAATCATGGCACGAAAATGTTCTTGCATCACTTCCATTTTAAGCCAAACTTTAACTTTGTAAAAAATTCTCAGAACTTACTGAAACGAGATACTGACTTCAAATAAGATGCAATTTATTCACAAACAATTGACACATTAAACAAATCTCAAATTTGTAAATAATTATTTGCGGAGTTGCCACATTCAGAAACATACAGTGCGATCCTCGTAAAGTCCTTTTAACTTTATCTTCTAGAATAAATATTTTTAAAAACAAATATTCCATACTTCAAGATATACTGCTATTCGGCATGGCACATGCACCAGGATTGGACTCACAGGGCTTCTACTCAATTTAAGGAAAAATAAAGTGAATCTTTTTTTCCGCCAAGTGAATTAAGCGAATAAGAAAATATGTCAGCAAAATGAATATGCATCAAAGATTTATTAAAGAAATTAACACTCTGACTAAATGAGAAAATAAAATACATATTAAGTAGAAAAAAGTAATATCTTAATGATACTAAAAAAATTAAATTCTTAAAAAAAAAGTAACTTCTATTAGGCTTATAAATAATTATGGTCGCAATTCTTTAAAATCTTGGTTTTAGTTTTTTATTCATGTATTGCATAATAAGCATACTCTTTTATTTCTCAATTTTCTGAATATTATATTATTATCAGCAAGCTGTTCTTGGCTACGTAATGTTAGTGCACCATCCATGAAGGTTTGAATTGTTTTTGCCACAATTTGCATGATATTGCTCAATATTGTTACATTAGTTGTTCCATTATGGTCAGTAGACAGTTATAGTGTCAAGTTGTGGAAGTTTTTATTAATTATGCGAACATTTATTTATAATTAAGTGGAAATCATGGGTGGATATGCCGCTTACGGTTGCACTATACAAGTGTTAAAAAATCACTGGGATTATCATTCACGGATATGTTTCTATATTGGTGATTGTTAGGTTACCGAATGATATTGTTAATTTTTGCTTATATTTGACAATTAAAAATGTTTTGAATTTATTTGCTCACTGTGTATACATAATAAAGTATATTGATGAGTTTTTCATAATGTTCAATTGATTATATTTAAAATAATAACTATTTAAAGTCAAAATTTTCTTACCGTGTAATGTTTATTTATATATAGGCGTGCATACCTTAATTTGTTGTGATTTGTCATTAATTTTAAGTATGTAGGCCAATGATAGAATAGTAAACACAAATTTGACATTTTTAATACACGTGCACAACATGCGAACGCCATCTTCATGGTCAGTGTTTAGGGTGCTTCCTTAGTATTCTTTATTCGTTGTCTGGCGATACTCACCGGGCAATAAAAATTGCTCATGTAAGGGTACCTTTGCTGTATTCAAACTAAAATTTTAGATTAGAAACGATAAACATTTAAATTGGAAAAACAACTAACTTTTATGTAAAACTCTAATATGACTGCATAATTTCAAAATATAATCCTGCAAAATAGTCTGTACCAGGTCTGTATTTCTCTTACAGCAACAAAAACACGTACACATCTAAATGTAAATATGCCCCTGGTTCGTAAATACAAAAATCAACCAATAAATGCGAACATGAGCTAAGTAAATGTGTAACATATTTTAAATTACAATCTACATGATAATTTATTTACATACCTAAAAAAATAAATTAAGTGATTTTTTCTTTTGAGAAAGTGAATTTTATTTTGAGACAGTGAATAAAAGTGAACGAATTCAAAATAAGGGAATAGAAGTGGATTAAGTGAATGGGAGGAAGCCTTGGACTTGATATTTTGAAAACTATTGTTTTTAAAAAACAATCATACGAAAATAATGCTCTATAGGTCAAAGTATTCACAGTTTTTGTGGGACACCCTGTATAGGCAATCTCAAGATTCATAGACTCGATTGTTTCATGAATAATTTGCAATTGATTTGGGTTGTTTTTCAGGTAGTCAAGTTATTTATACGTAATAATAGGTAAATAGAACAATGGTCCAAACAAGTCCTTATACAACGTGTGGTGTTGGCAGCACAAACAAATAATTTGCTAAAACGAAATAAAACATTAGCCTGTTATATGGCTCATATTAATTAAAACAGAGAGAAAACAATTATACAATCACTTTCTTACTAGAAACTGTATTTTATTCAAGTATATACAGTCTTTACTCCTAAGAAATTTTCAAAATATATAAAATATTTTTATTACAATATTAAAATGTAACACAAATAATAATTAGTAATAATAACCTCAATTATGTATCACATTCAGCTTAAGAAGTAAAATTAACTACATTATTTTTATTCTAATATAAATCTAATTTCTTTTTAAAACTTAATTAAAATTCATGTCAGTGGTTGGCAACCTTTAGAAATTAAATCTAATCTAAATATCGCTCGGTATTCAATAAACTTAAATAATGATCTGTAACAGTTTTAAACAGTACATTGACTATTTTTGTAAAAATCAGTGCCAAATTAATCAAATAAATCCATAGAATTTAAAAAAAAACAAAATTATAATTTTCAATTAGGTTATGTAATATTGTAAACATGTATGTATGTATGTATGAAACACACTTTGCAAAACATCAATATTTTACAACAAATATAAGAGAGATAAATGCTACAACTTAGAGATCAAATTTATTGTTTGTATCATTTTTAATCCCCTTTGTGCACATAAATATACATAAACGTGGTACTTTCTTTAAATTTTATTTAAAAGTAAGTGAAGATAATGTATTAATTTTATTTAAACAAATAAATATAACGTAATCCGATGGACATTGTAGTACACGGATACCCTGCAAATTAATATAATTGCACTTGAAGATATGGCAAAGAATCATGACTTTTAAATATTAGTTTTGGACACATCATATAACCTGTGCTTTATATCTATACCAATAATCTGAAATTATAACAATCAACTAATTTTTCTATGATTTTATTACTAAAAGGCGAGTGAATTATGCATTTGTTTATTATATTTTCTTAATTCCTCAGGATGTAATAATATGGCATGTAGGAATCTGTTTGAGGTTATGTTGTTATTAAATCAAACAAACTTTCATAGACACAAATTAATAGTTTGAAACTTTTTTTAATTACTATTTAAGAGTGCAATTACCAAATATTAAGTTCATGGGGCAAACAGACTTTTCCACAGACAATGATTCAAAATAGACCTAGTATCACTATCCAAAGCTATTTATGCTGTCAAAATACTTCTGCAAAGGCTTTTGAAGCCCATTAAAAACAATCGATAACATGTTTTATGCAATGAACCCATTCCTAAATTTACAGACCAAACAATATTAGGGAGAACTATTGAAGAAAAGCTGGTTGAACACCTTATAAGGGCATCAGTTTACCATTGACAGCTAAATGGCTAACGACCATGTGTTGATAATTCCTGAAACAACAGTTGCATGTAAGTGTTCACATTGCTGAAGATTTCTCACGCATAACACAAACATTTATTACAACAATCTGCAGGAACTTCTAACACGATAGCATTTATTGAATACACCAAATCATATTTTTAATTGTGACGAGACAGGTTGTAGCTGATTTATAAACCAAACACAAAATGCAGGAAACCGTAACCTTTTTCACTGTTACTTCACTAATAGGCAAAATGTGTCTTTTTGTTATTAAGAAAGGAAAAGGGAAGAATCCAAATTACAAAATTGGCATGTATGGTGATATTAGGTGGGCGTTGTCTGATAGAGATTATATGGGGCATTTCATTTGACAGGCCAAGAGTTTACAAAAAGTTATTGTAAATAACATTTGTTATGTTTGCCAAGTTGTCAGATTCTTTGGACCGTTAAAAGTTTACTACAATGAATGTTTATATCTGACAAGCTGTTTAATTAAAACAATGCCAGGACCTATTCTTTGAGAAACGTGGAATCATGCAGCTACTATTGATAATATTGCAAATGCTTTCAAGTGTTGCGGAATTTACATCTTACTGTTGACGTCGTATTTTTAAATCAATTGTTCATTGTGTGCAACTTCCTACATCTACAATAATTAAATTTCAGTCTTAACACACAGCGATGCAGAAAGTTCATTAAGACATGAACATCATACGCTTACTACTCCAGAACCTACAGTGTTATCATCATTATCTCTTTAAAATCCAACAATACATGTTTACTTTGAATCTAAACATGTATTTCATTTTAAAAGTGGCCACAAAATTGCGCAATGTAGAATTTTGATGTCAACCATTTTCATTTCAGAAGTAGGGTAAATGTATCTAATGCCAGCCACCAATTGTAAGCATTTCAAATTTCTAACCTCAAATTTATATTTACTATGATTGTGTGGCAAGAATATTGCACATATTAATTATATGAGTTTTGTAGTAGTTATTGAATGTTGAAATAATATTTATTTTTATTTGTGAGGTTATAAAAGGTTAATTTAACCGATTTTATAGGTGGCTGTAAACCAGTCAGTCGTATGGCTGAGTACTGAGATTTTAGCCAACATTTCAATTTTAAGTTTTAAGTGAATATAAGAGAAGGCTATTTATTGTATTCAACTTAATGAGTGCATATCCTTTGAAATAACGCTAACATTTAATAGTCAGCCCCTGTAATACACTTTAAGTGACTGACAATTAGAACTTTCAAATTCAGCGGTCAGCCAAGGATGGGCAGATACAAAGATCATGGTATTCACAAACATTCGGGGTACATGAGGTATAAATCAATATTGAATCCATGGTTGAATTAAAGAGGAACCACTGAAAATGGAACCCCGCACCTTTCTTACAAGGGAAAATGGCCTTGAAAGATGGTTGACTGAATTAGCGGAATGTAGTTTTCCTCAAAGAAAAGTTGATTTGCTAAATGCGGTACAAAAGAAATAAACTTAGTCAGTTATGGTATAAAGGTTTTTTATGAAGGTATAAAATCTTAAGGCTTCCCGAAGCAGAAGGACTTTCTAAAGCAAAGATCATCATAACAGAAAAATTAATAAAGAAACGGTTTCACAAATTCAAGCAATGTTTGGAAGATAATAATATTTTAGATATATTGGAAGACATCCAGGATTTTTAATGGCAACGAGACTAGCTTTTCAACGTAACGTAAATTAAGTAAGGTTTTAGCACCAAAAAGTTTTAAAAATATTTATGAAATTCAAAAAGGAAGCAAAAAGAAACAATTGCTGCCTTCTTGGTGTGTGGTGGTTTTTCTATTTGTTCAACTTAATAAAGCTCTTATAGAGAGTGTACCGTCCAATTGGTCCATCAGAGATTCAGAAAGTGTGAGTATCTATGCTACTTTAAGTTGATGGACATGTCACATATATTAATGAAATGCAGCCAGTTTTGCTTTGAACATGGCATTATTTTATATGCCCTTCCACCCAATACCATACACATTTTGCAGCCAGCAAAGGTTAGTGCGTTTAAACTTCTAAAAATAAATTGGAAGAAAACAGTAAGAGAAAGACAAACTCAACTGAAAAACTTTAATTGCATATTGATAAAATTTACTTTTTGTCCTCTATTAAAAAGTCCTAAATGTCATTGCCACAAATAATTTGAAATGGTTTCAGAGGGCATGGTTTATTTCTTTTTAATCCCAAACCTGTGGATTTTAGCAAATGCACAAAGAACTGGTTGGGAAATCCACATAATAATAAAAGGAAGATGGTAACATTATAACAAAAGGTTTTATTAATATTAAATAATGAAGATTTCTCCTATATAGTATGCATAATTTGAATTTTAAATAAATAAAATTACAGCACAAGTGAAAATTATACATACTACGGATTTTTCCGCAGTCCAAACAAATGTACTAAAGTGCATATGTGGCACAGCTGGTTCTCCAATTGAACAAGCCATGGGCACCAGATATACGTCATCGGCGCTGAATGTGTTAACAAAATCGCAACAACCTACCAAAATAGTAGGTAAACGAACCAGACAGAAACTTGCATTTTCAAATAGTATGCCCAGCACAAGATAGACCTAACACTATTCAAAAATTCAAATCTTCCTTTGAAGCATAAGTGTGGTTATATTATGATATAAAATGGAAGAGCCATCTACAAGTATAGTACGGAAATATTAAATGATGAAGTTTCTCCAATACTACTTTTCACCTGTGCTGCAATTTTATTTATTTAAAATTCAAATTATGCGCACTGCATAGGAGATATCTTCATCATATAAAATTTTTATATATGGCCCTGCCTTTTTATATAATAATATAACCAACCGCACTTGTCATGTGTTTAAAGGAAGACTTGCATTTTTGAATAGTGTGGCTGATGTATCTCGTGGTAATGATTTCTAACAAGAGTGAAATCACAATACAAGAGTGACCTGGGTACACTATTTGAAAATGTTTGTTTACCTACTATTTTGGCAGGTTATGCAATTTGTTAAAATTACATTTATATAACTGTAATTTTATTCTCATATTCGATATCAGTGAAGACTTAGATAAAGTATGTGTAAATGCAATGACTATCAATGTCAATACTTCAGCTGACTGGATCTATAAAAACTTGAATAATTGGAAATAAAAAAGGAAAAATGACTAGTAGTGAAACATAATATCAAATCAAAAATAAAACCGAAGAAGAATCAAAACTAGTTGAAATTAAAAACAAAAGAAGTAGTATAATATAAGAGAACTGGAAGAACAACAAAATCAAAGTTACTAAAAACAGAATAAAGTAGTGAAATAGGAAACAATACAAAATAGCATCATGGAGAGGTATCACCATCAGCTGGTATCACAGAAGTCAAAGAAATGGCTAAAAAGAATATTAAGTTTAATGAAATTTCAAATAAAATAGAACCAAATGTGTTTTTTTAAAATGCACTGCACGTGCAAACCAAAAACAAGGAAAATAGTTCTCAAAAGCTTAATAAAATACAGGCGTTGTAAAATATCAATATCGAAAGTGCTGATCAAAATAATAGCAACAATGATAGCCTAAGGAAGCATTTGTTTTTCCCACTTCGATGCCCAAGTAATGAAAACACAAAAGAAAAGAAAATTGGGTGAGAAGCAAAATATTGAATATGAAAAATAAAAAGGCAAGAAGCAAACATTTTGAATGCTCAACAAATAACCAAAGAGAAAAGGTTTGATAAAGCTGACGACTGATGTAAGTATGCCTGACTTCTAGAAAAACGTGTAGTTCTATACAAAATATATTTTTATAATTTATTGAATTTTTTTTTAAAAGTAAATAAGCGTTAAATTAAACTTTTTCTTTTTTGTAATACACAAATGAAAACTAACCAAGAAATTAATCAAAAACATTTTTTACATGCCTTTAAAGTAAAGAACTCGCTTAGAAGTTTAAGCATTGACACATTTACCCTACCAAGAGAGAAGAGAGAAGGAAAAGATAATACACAAAAAATGATACCTTACTTAGAATTGAGAAATGTTGATTTTGGTTATAATATTTGTGCTCAGAAAAATATTTAGCATTGGAAATGATGATTGACCACAATAGTCATTATTAAATATGAATCAATGCAGGTATAAGTCTGCGTGTAAACTCATAAATCAGGGCAAGCAATCCCGAGACTTCCTGAATGCTGAGCATACGTCGCTAGCTAGTCACAAATTAAATCTTACGAATCAGAAGCAAGGCTGGTAAAATTTGGCATTAGGAACTTTTTGTAAGCATGCATTTTAAACCATGCCCAATGTCAGAAATGGAGAAATCATAACAAAATGAGATCAGCTTAATTATATAATTTCCTTTTTTCCAACATTTTTTGCAGAAGTTCCAAACTGCGCAAAAAATTAAATACAAAGCAAATTATATTTTAAATAAAATTTATGGTTCTTTTAAGTGGATTACTAAAGAACCAGAATCAATCTGTGTACACTTGCAGCAATAAAGTATGGGGCACTGAATAGGTACGACTCATTCTTCTAAGCTTCTTTTACTTACTATAACAATAATCTATAATGGCAGGAATTAGTCATACATTTACCAAAATGTGTAGCACGTCCTCACTTTATAATATGTTATGCTCAGCATTAAGTTATTGTAATAAAACTATAATTAAATTTCTATTGATTTAATTTTTATTCCCAGGTTTACTAATAATAATTGATAGGGTTTTAAAATGAAGCTAAGGTCGTTCCAGTACAACATTTCATAATCTGTCAGAAACAAAATATTTTAATGAAACTCTATGATTACTTACATCATTTAATGCTGTTTTAACAGGACAACACATCAGTTCACACATAATATGAGCTATGTCTAACAGACTAGTAGAGGTCATTGCACATAATGGTGGAACAACAAAATATTAATATGTAATATTGTCATTTTCTTTCGATGCATGTGTTTTGTATTTATATTGATATTACAGAAAATGTATAATTGTTATTGTTGTCGAAATCAAAGGAGCTCATCTATAATTTCAAGGTTAACTGATTTTTAGTTACCTTCATTCAACAAAAGTAGATTTGATGTTAAAAATCATATTTTATGATTTGCTAAGTATCTATTTGAAACTCATTGATTGTAGAAATTTGTGCTTCTAAACATTTTTCATTTAAACCAAGACAATAAATTTACAAGCTGTTACAGATTACAAGGGATTAAAATAAATACACTTAAAGTCTAATGCACACTTATGAAGTTTCGTTAACGTTGAGAAATTGCTGACACCATGTGCCCCATATTTATTTGCCGTAAGTGTACTCAATAACAAAGCTGACACTGACGCAACGCTTTTCTTTGGTATAAAATTGTAATGTCTAGAACACTTAAATTTAAATGTGCCACAATGGAGGATCGTTTAATTAAAACTTCCATTCGGCTATACCATCAGTTCAAGCTGTACATACCGAGAATGAAGTTATCGGCACTCAGCACTCATCGTTTTATGAGTTTTAAAATTTTAGTTTGCAAATTTTGTTAATTTTTCATGATTAGCTGCCCTAAAAAGTGCTATAATTTACAGTATTCTTCAGGAAACTGTCGTTGCAATGTTGACACATATTTTAAAAACACTTTCAATTTAACTAAGAATATGATTATTACATAAATTACTATTAATTATTACTGTCTATAACGTATCTATTTAAGTAGCAAGTTGCATGGCTTTAAAAGTAATTTTCATTTCAACATGTGCAGTCAAAGGATTAAAAATACACTTCAAATTTCTTCAATTTTATGATCACATGTTAGTTACTAAATTTATGCAAACATTGTTTTTCTTAAAACAAACAATTAATATTTGTATTAAGCTAAAATGGCTGCTATATCAGCTAAGCTATGTTCCTATAATGACTTAGATATGACACACAAAGTCTGTTCCAAACTTTATTCAATGGCACTTTGTACCTGTATAAGATTTGCATTGTTTTTGTTCTGTAACAAGCATCCCGATATCGTTTTACAATAAAATTAGAAGTCTTATTTTTTCAGCCCATCTTTTAGTTATCGATCAACTTAATTGTGGACTGGATGAGAAAAATTAGCATAACAAACAAATAATTTCAATACAACTTTAACAAAGTTCTCGGCAACTTGAAAAAATAAAATCCTAGGCATCTTGCTTTAAAACATATTTTTTTAAAATCAAAATAAAAAGGTTGCTGACCTCTGACTTATGTAACCTCATAAAATGCAAAAAGAATTAAAACATTCTTCTATTTATATTTGAAGACATTGCAGGAAAAATAATCTAAGCTTATTAGAAATAAGATATTGGCACCACTTGAGAACAATTTTTTGTGTAAATGTCTTGCAGTATCAAGTGAGTACTTCAAGACTGTTAAAGTATAATTTTTGATATACTTATAACAATAACGTAAGTTTCGTATTTTAATAAATACAGTAGGATCATTTTTCCATTATAGTAATAACGTTTTTCTGTACAGTTTTAAAACAAAAATGGCCACGGTTAGTTACACACCTTGTGTTACTTTGGCATCTCACTTATAGTGACACAATTTCAGACACATATGATATAGTTCTTAACATCAAAAATAACTTGTTCAAAATAATTTTTTGGCTCATAAATTATTCTATTAAAATTAAATTACTCAACTGATTTAGGTAAATTTAGGTAAAAATGCTTCCATCTAGCACTCGTACTAATCAAAAACGAAGCCGTTTTGTTAATAGTTTCTGTTCAAATTGAAGTTCCTGCGATTTTTTGCATGTTTACGCTTGTTAATTGGAACATCAATAATCGGAATCCCCAAAAAATCATCTCTGATGTATAATTTTTTGCTAAGATAACACTGTAACGTTTATACGAACCGATAGAATAACGCGAAATGCGATTTAAAAGAATTACTAAAAATTCTAAGCATTTTCGCTATATTCATAAATACGGGAGGAGTGTAATTAAGAAACATTGAATTAAGAACTTGATAAACTTTAAGAAAGTGCAAAGTACCGTGCGCGAGTGCCTTAGTTTAAGTTAAAAATTAGTAAT
>JAHWXV010132410.1:0-10000 GCA_024586415.1 Phrixothrix hirtus | reverse complement strand
AGAAAAAGACAGAACAGTTAAATAACAGGAAGGATCTAAATCGTAACGACTATAAGAAATATCTCTGAAAGTTTCAAAAATTTAAACTAAGATCATTACATCACATTTCATATAAAGTAAATAGTACTCCGTTAAATTCTTTATTTTAAATTCTTGCCATACATGATATATATGTTGATAGTCATTTTCGGATATGTGATCCTGTTTTAAGATATTATAAAGCGCGTCTCTAGGCGGTAGGGTTGTTTCGTTAAATTTTCACCAACTATTTAAATAATCATACGGATAAATAACCTTTCGAAGAAACAATTGAATTTAATTGTTGTTATATGAGTTTGCTATACAGCAAATTTGTGTCTTAAAATCGAAAACTTGTCAAATGTTAAATACAGTGCTAGTTTCTCTAAACTTCTATTTAAAACCCGAAATGAATCTATAAATCTGAATTTAATATTTGTACCATTTTGCACCCATTTCGTAAAAGATATATAATTACCCTTTGTTTTAGGACAAGAGATATTGCCAGAAATAAGTTTTGCTAGAATTTTGATAAATTAGTGACTATTGTAAGCTGATAAATTATAAAATACTATAGGTACTATTCTTTTTATTTTATAATTCAAATTATATGACTTATGAGTCGGAGCTCTAGATTCACCTGTAAAATGACAATGATCTCTCACTATTCCTTTTTCAGGTTTGAAAACTTCTTCACAAATATGACAAACCGATGCTAAATAAAATTCTGTCTTTAGAGTCAACGTTAAAGGTATCATTGGCGTTATTTAATCGAAATAGTTAAAAATACTGATGTAAATATTTTTTATAAATAAAATTGAATGTTTATTATATTCAAAATCTTCCTTAAAAATACTGCAAGTTTACTTTTATAGTTTCAAATTCATTTAAAAAATATTGATGTAAATATGTTTACGATTTGAAAAATTCTATTTACGATATCAAATTTTTTTAAAAGTAATTTTTATAAATAAAATTGAATATTCTTATATTCAAAGCCTTTTTCAGAAATACTGCCGTAAATAAGTTACGTACGCTTAATGAAACAGATTATTTAGACTTTCCCTATACTAAACTTAAAATCTTTAAATCTTTTAGTCTTTACTAATCTGAATCCTTTCTTTCTTTCGTTCTTTCATTACAGTAATAAGTAATAACCATGTACAATAATAACTGTATTACAACAACTATATATGCTAATTACTGTATAACAGCAGTTTCAAATCAAACACCTATTTCACGAACAAACATGACAAGAGGTTTTCTTTCTCATTCTGTTTGAATTAACTTTAAATAAATCTTTCTACTTTCCCAATGCTAAACTTAAAATCTTAGAATTTTTCGAAGTCCTAACTAATCTCAGTCTTTTCTTTCCTTCGTTCTTTCATTACAGTAATAACCATATACAATAATAACTATATAACAGCGGTACCAGTAATAACAGTTATTACAGCTTTTCTTTTCTAACTTCATTTTTCTTATGTTCAATTATTACCCGCACCATTTTGTATTCTATTTCCATTTTATTATTCAATTGTTGGCGTACCATTTTGTATTCTATATCTAAATACTCAATTGTCTGCGAGCCATTCTGTACATTCATATCATACAAACAAGACCCACCCACTCACTTGCCATTACATACTCTTTAATACTAACAGGCGCCATTTTCTATTTTAACCACGCCTACTTACGTGCTAAAGCATAGAGACCCCGTCTCCTCCTACTAAAAATTCACCTCTCTCATACTACGGGTACCCCACTCTTCGAGCTCACTAACCAAAACTCGGAAAATTCGATAATTAGACCACTCTTACCACTTTTTTCTCACTCGTACTCACATACCCCCACTCTATATCTCTCATTCACTGTCCTTTTACTTTATATTATTACGTGGTGGTGGAAAACTCTACCCTGTCCCTCGGGAAATCCCCCCTCCTCACCCCCTATACTACTTCTGTGCTGTGTATCGAGGTGATATCATGGCTGAGAAAATGGTTCAAAAATGGCTTGCACTTCCAAAAATGGAGATTTTGACATTAATGTTAGGGCGAATGCCGGCTAATCGCTGTGTTTGATGAACAGCGATTGAATCAGATTATTCACCAATATCCACGTTAAACAACAAGAGAATCCGCACGGCAGATGGGATGTTCTCAAAACACAATTTTTGTGCAGCTTTGATCGATAGATAACGTCCAAACGCTCAGCTCATGGGTTCCACAACTTTTGAGCGAAAACAATAAAAATCAACGTTCCACGATCGCCGCTGGTTTGCTAACCAGTCATCGCTCAACTCATGGGCATAAGCAGAAATTTCTGCACTGAACCGTTACCGGCGAAGAAAAACAATGTATTTACGTGAATATGAAGAAAAAATAAAATGGGCATTTCGTTCAACAATGATAACGAGTTAAGGATTTGATTGGATGAATTTTTCGAGTTCAGACAGGCTGATTTTTGTCGCCGTGGCATCGGAAAACTTGTGAAACGCTGTGAAGAAGTTAGAAACAACAATGAGGAATATATTATTGAATAATTGTAATATTAGTTTCTTTTAATAGAATAAAACTTTAAATTTAAGTAAACCTCACGAAATTATCTTTCAGCCCAATTACTCTTCAGAAAATGTTTAATGAAGTTCAGCTTAGTTAATCGTTAGTTTATGTAATTTTCTGAAAAGCAATTCGTTTTAAAAAAATTTCGGGAAGCACAGTTTCATTCTTCAGCTTTTATTTGGTATCTAACTTGTTTAAATTAAGGTAAGAAGGAATTTATGAATAAAATATTACAGTTTATATACATTTAATCAACAATTCGTTATTATAAATATGAAAAACTTGGTAAAGGATTAATTGTTTACAATTTTGAGAATACTTGGCCGTTTTTAATAAATTTACCTCATTTTCAAAAAATCATAGTACCCCAAAAGGAACTGCTATAGCGAAAACTATAGATACCTTACAACCTGTGGAATAAAACTTCCTTACAAAGTTTTTCGTTAAAAATGTATACTTTTCGAAATATTAGCAGTTATTATGTCTAGAAGATGGTTGAATCTCAAAAACAAGCAAGAGACGAAACAAGCAAGATCATTTTATACACTGGAAGCGCTTGAAGTGGAAAGATTAAGTTACCATCGTGTAGCCAATGAAAATGACATTGATTTCACCCAACAGGAAAATCAGAATCTACAAGAGGAACGCTTTCAAGAATGATTAGAAGATAATTAAGAGTTTGAATACCGTAAAATTCTAGAGGAGTACGATCAAATTTTGCTAATATTTTAGAGATTTAGAAAGTCATGATATACGTGAAAAGGAAATTTAAGAAAGACTGAATCTAAAATTAGTTTTCAAATACGCTAAAAATAATGAGAAGCAGAATATAGAAACGAACCCTTATAAGTCTGTTGAGGATCATGTAAATTATTTGGCAACATGTTCTGCCGATAAAGGACAAAGGTTAGACCAGACCTCGAGAATCCCTTAGATTATTTGCTGTACCCCATTTGTCAATGTCCTAATATCTAAGATGCCAACAGAAGGTAGGCGAGTTGATATGATTGTTTCAGAGATTCAATAATAACGTGATTTGAAGCTACTGGAAAGTTTCTGTTATTCGCGATAGAGTATGGTCTCATAGAGATAATATGAACATGAATATAGTATTAAAACTGGTGTTGCTGTCTTTATAGGACGGTATTCAAATAAAATTTTGTATATGAGCATTAGAAATAAATATTACAGCAGATATTGCCAAGACAGCGATTAAATATCACGTAATCATAAATGTTACAAAAGCTGGATAGTCTTCCCCTAATATGGAAGCCGAAATTATTGCGAAAAGCTTTTGTGAAATTGAAAAAATTCACAATTTGCATTGTATTAAGTTCGTTGGTGGTGCAGATTCCCATATCTGAAGATATTGTACTCGCCATTGCTGAGTGGACAAATCAGAAACTAAATAATATACGCTAGAACTATTAATGCACAGATTATAACATTAGAGGTACAGCTGTGATGGAATTAAAAGAATTTCTGGGGATTTTGATTTGTGCTTCTTTTTTTAACCCAAATCATGGAAATATTGAACTTCTTTTTGCTGACTAAACCGGACGTCACATTTAGAGCTGTTATGAGCTAGAAGAGATTTTCTGTTCTTTTATCTTCCTTGCGATTTATCGAAAATTACCAAAGCAATTATGGTGGGTGACTCAAGGGCGATTGACGGAATGCTTGTAGGTTTTCGGGGACAAATATGTTTTAAAATGTACATGCCAAAAGAATCTTGGAAATACGGAATTAAAAATATGTGTTTAACAGATGCGAGAATCAGTTACCCTTACAATGCATATATTTATTATGCCAAAAATCCTGATGGATTTGGCCTGCTCTGAGAAGAATAAAAATATCTAAAACCAGCGCAAGCAGTAGCACATCTTGTCTCGCCTCTTTGCGATTCAAACCGCTGCATTGGTTTTTGTCTATTGAGTTAACAAATATTTTACTGGAAAAGGTTTACCTTTGTTGCTACTATGAAAAAAAATAATGCCGCCATTTCGCTGTCAGTTTTACCCAATTGGAAAAAGGAAGTGAGGTTTATGACTTTAAATTGGAAGTAATGATTATTTTACACGTAGAATGAGAGGAAAAGGCAACAATTTTAATTTTTTTGATGTACCAGGCTTGTACTATATATCCAGAGACCCAAAAACCGGAAGTAATGGCATATTAAAACAAAATAGAAAAGGAGTTGAAAAAGTTTTAGATCCAGACGCACACAAAGGTAATCACTCACAATATTCTTCAAAATATTTTATGTTTCCATTGTAAATTCGTATATACTCCATCAATATATAGAAACCAATCTCAAAATTAAGGAAAAGTCTTTGTTTGCAAAGTAATTGGCAGCAAAATTAACAGAACAATACCCAAATACCTCGTAAAATAAGGACTATGATTGGCAGAATTCAGGAGTTCACCAAATTGTTTCAGGAGATAAGAGAAGCTTAGCGCCCGAGAAACACAAATGTTATTATTTATATTCACGGGCCAAACCTCGCATAACCAAGTACTTGTGCGAACAATTTAAAAAAACTATTTTCAACAGCGCTCTATAGAGGTGTGCAATAGATGTATCTGTTAACTTGATGTTTAGACTTTGCTGTGCGACATAAATGTCATTTTTAAATATATTTTGGTATTTTTTTAAATATTAGTGACATCGTATTTGTAAGATATACAATTACTCGCAAAGGTGTCCATACACCATGCACTATAACTCTGTAAGTTTTACTGATTAAAGAGAGGTTATTCGAATATTTACAAAATTTATTACAAAAAATGGTTTATTAACTACAAAAATAACATACTTTCATCTGGAAAAACTAAATTCAGTTACAAAAAAAATAAAACTACAACCTAAACATAAAAAGCGATTCGCAAAAGTAACCGTACATACAGACTACTACTGCAATAATCGTTTTTAAATTGTTATTAATAACAAATTAATAGTTAGTAGGATTACCTTTTGCTAATATGGCTTATAGACGTTGTGGAAAAGACTTTGCCAATTTGGCTGTCGTTTCTTTTTCGCTGTGTGTCCATTCTTATAACAAAACCTGTTGAAGCTGTTTAGCGTTAGTAAATTAACATTTACAGGTTCCTTTTACCAACTCTTACTATAGATAGATGTTTTGTTCAATAGCTGTAGATAAAAGCCAATTATTCACAGAAATCTAATCCAATGTTAAAATTGTGTTGACTATTAAAGAGCACGTATATCTTATAAACAAAGTTAGATATAATTCCTTAGCATTTACAAGGGAGATTCGGCAGTTACCTGACGTCGATTTTAACAAAATCTTGGGGCCACATTATGATCACTCATACTTCAACTCTTTTAAAGCCATGCGGTTTATTACTCAAGTATTCTCCTTCAAACTGCGATAGAAGTTTTGCATTGGAATTTAAATATTGCTAATAGAGAGCGATAATACAATTCGAAACCTATCGCACTGGCAAAATCGGCATTTAAAACGATTGAATGCGGCGTGATCTTTTATATTGCATTATTTACATTTCAAAATTCACATTTCTTATGTAGTTTATATTGTATTTTATAATTCTGATCGTTTTATTTATGTAATATTTATTGCATATAGTGTATCTTTAAAAGATTGCCTAATGCTCAAATAATATTACATACATTTAAACATTCTATATTGTGTAATGCGGTTTTAGGTCTTATTCTTAACGTTTCTTTTTCGGATTTTATTGGTCAAGCAAGTGTGAAAACTATAACAACGAATTATTAATTATATATCTCATAGTGCTACAATACATTATTTTTAACCACTTTTATGAGAGACATCCTAAAAACTGTATATTTAATTCACAACAACCAATGTAAATTTATAGAGAAAATGTTCTTTTGTTTATCATGAAGTTTTCAATTCGCTGCAATCGTTTTTGAATTTGATGATTTTAAAAAACCAGTGAATTTTATAAGTATTAAATCATATTGCATGGCTTCTATTTAATAATAAGAGTATTTTATTAAAATATTTTGTATAATGCTTTTAAAAACCATACCTATGAATAATACGAAAAGTTTTAAGTATAATATTATGTAAGCGTAAAAGTATTTTCAAAGATTTAGTGTTTAAAATAAAAATTATACATTAAAACCCATCAGAATTACATATTATGAAATAAAAGATGTATATGACTTATAAATTAGATTAAATTTGTATTTAAAATGTAAGAAATAAATTAAAAACGGAACTGCCGCGTCAAATGATTGAACTATAAACTACAGGCTCGATACGCTTCAAATTATGTTAACGCTCCTTTTGACAGATTTAAATTTCAGTGAAAAACTTGCATCGCTGTTTTCTAGCAAATGTTTTATTAGTGGACTGTAATGATTTAGCAGAGTTAAATATGGGTGATTACATGTTCACAAAATTTTATTGTAATCGACCACAGGCAACTTCTGGGAGCCTCCCGTTACATTAATTCCGTATATATTGAATACCTGTACAGGTTGAATGATTAAAATTAGAACAGCGATTGTTCAAGATCGACAGTTGTCACTGTATTTGCAATTAAAGTTTTCAGTTAACTCTTACTTGTGATGTGATCCGCTATGTTCGAGAACAATGGCGTATGCTCAATGCTATATAGCGCATACGATCATTGATTATAAAATACGTGCTAATGTATTAACTTAATAATTACTGTTTAGAATAAAGAGTTTGATGCTCTTCTTTAAAGTTATTGTGGGCAATAACTGCGCTAAGTTTACTACACCTACTTTAGGGCAAATACTAGTATTTCACTTAATCGATTTTCAGTGTATTTGCATTATTTAAAAGATAAATATTTTTACAAATAAGTTTGACTTTTAAGTGTTCTACATTATTTTAAGCCTCTTTAGAACGCTGTTAAATTTTCGCATAAAATCTATACAATTTTTGTGCTAATTTAATAAAATTTTAAATCACCGTTCTTAAACATAAATTACTTTTTCCTTTTTTGATGATCATCTTCATAATTACATCAATTGAGTTATCTAGAATTTGAATTTTATGAAAATTTTTGCGTGTAATAGCTCTGTCGTACATATTTAATTAAGAATTCATTGTATATTGAAAATTTATGCTTAAATGACAGTAGCCATTTTTTAAATTTTAGAATTAGTTAATTTCTATTGTAAATGGTATATGTGTGTTGCGTTTATAATTTACTTAATTTACTGTCAAATGCTGTTGCACATAATTTTACCGTTTTAATTTTGGAAGTTGAACGGAAGAGGTGTATTTTACAAAACTGTGACGAGAAATATGAGCAACTAACATTCGTTTTGATGAACATGTTTAATTTAAATTATGAAGCATAATAATAAATTGTCTGCGATATCATTTTGTGCATTTCCTATATACGGTTTTTATCTATCGTTATTTTTTATCGATAATTTTCAGTTGATTTGTGCATCATTTTCTATATCACCTCTTGTGCTTTGCCTTATCGTTTGATGTAGTATAACTATAATCACCTACTCACTTATCCTGCCACGGAGATTTTTTATAATTATATACGGTAAGGTTTTTCTATAAACCTAGATGATCTTTTCATTCAGATCTTCATGTAGCTAGCTGAATGTGATATACATGCAAACGATTTTTCTTTAAAATTCTTTGAACAGTACTAATACATATTATTGCAGTGTTTGTGCTTTTAACGGCATGTAGAATATTCTGCAATAACCAATAATACATTAAGAATAAATTTTTTTGTCCTAACAGGACGAGTTCAGTTCTACTGGGCTTCGGTTAATCTACATTGCGGCTTTCTAAAAACCGATTTAATAGGCATTGTCGACTTCTGCTGTCAGGATACCTTCCTTCTCGATAATGTTGGACATAAAATAAGCTTGCCAGGAGACAGTTTTGTTCAGATTCAGCCAATACAAAAACCATGTGAACTATTTCCTCTTTGCTATAGTTCGTAATAAATAATCAGTAATAAATAAACAATAAAATAAAAAGCGATCAAAATAAAATCATAAAATAAAGTAATCAAATACAATTTGCAAAAATTGGTATATTCGATAATTTAATACAATGAAATTGAAAAAAATACAAATTAAAAAATTTATCACTCGCGTTAATATTTAATTGGCCACTCTTTGTTTTTAATCACCAAAGTACATCTCTTTAGCATGGAAGTAACCAATTTTTCCAATTCCTCAACAGAAACGCAGCAATACCAAGCAGCAATTAAAGCTCCGATCAATTCAACTTTTTTGTGGATTTGCGTTATGAAATAATGTTTGATATCCTCTGTCATAGATTCTCGATTGGATTTATATCGGTAGATTGCGGGGGCCAGTCGAGCCTTTTTACTCTATTAACAGCGAGCATTATCGACTTGGAATATGAACTCCTCTTCACCAAACAAATTTTTCCACTTTTTAACATTTTGGTTTCTAATACCCCTATGTATTTGGTTGCATCCATTATACCAGACACAACATGTAAATGGCCAACATCAGTAGCAGGCATCCATCCCCATATCATGATGGAAGTGGGATGTTGTATTGTTGGGAGAATGCAATTTGGTGCAAACTCTTCTGATGGAATAGCCTGACGTATGAATTTCCTGAATGATTGTTTATAGTAAAGGTGGATTCGTCACTAAATAGTACCATGTTCCAATCTTTTGGAGTTCAATCACGATGATTTTTCGTCCAACGCAATCGAAGCAGTCATTGATGTTCTGATAACAGTGGCTTCTTCCGTGCTCGACAGCCTCTGAGTCCAAACATTTTAACCTTCTTCCTCCCAGCTGTAGAGGTTCAAATGCTTACTCCAGTGACCTGGCACCACAAGTTGGTTAAATTGGTTGAACTAAGGGTCCGATCAGCCAAACTTGTCATCTCTGATAGAAGTTTTCCTTGGAAGTATAGTACAGGTTCTATCTTCTATTTTGCCCATTTCCATGTGTTTTTTAACCACCCTTATCATTGAAGATTGATTCCATTTCACTTTGGTATAGATTTTACGGGACGATCTTCCCTATTTGTGGTGAAAGATAATGGCATACCGCACTTCTTTTGACAATTTGTTCTAACGCATTTTCGATGGCATCTTAGCAACTTAAATCACTCAAATGCTCTATTTTGGATTGTGACTTATTTATATACTTGATAAAAGGTAGAAATATGCAATAATATTCCTATAAATGGTTTTTAATAAGGTATATTATTTCTTAATTTTAACGTCATTATTAAGGGAAATGGGTAATTAGTTCGATTACAAAAATTAATCAAGAAAATGTTGTCTCAACTTTCTAATTCGGTAATTAAACATGTAAATATTAATCTGCCAACACAATTCCAGATTAATTTGAATCAATTTGGCACATTTTGATTGAAAATCATAAAAATCATGGGTGATGCAAGACTTTTTACCACC
>JAHWXV010132404.1:0-10912 GCA_024586415.1 Phrixothrix hirtus | reverse complement strand
GGAATTAGTTGCAATAATTAAAATGCTATGTGTACTTAATGTACTTTGGTTTTAATAATGATGATTTTTAAATTTTAATTAATTTACAAAAGAAATGGATGGTAGTTATTAATTGAACTTCCCCAACTTGATAAATAAATGCACTAAAAAAACACAGCGGAGCTGACAGGCTGTTCAGTTCGAGAGAAATTTTCATACTTCACACACTGTTATTTTAAAGTAATCAGTTCAATTTATTTTCATAAATAAAAAAATTGTCGATCTCACCCATATTTTATGTTGTGTTATTAAACAAGTTAATTGACTGTTAGGACATATTTCACTATATTAATGGCACCTTTAGGTAAATTAATTAAAGGAAATACAATGGGTCAAAGACAAAATTTGCTGAAACTAAAACTATTTAAAGTTATTGTCCATGAAACGATTGCGAAAATTTTTAGAAGTTCACAATATTGGAAGGTAGCTCTATAAAAACGCTATAGCACTATACAGGGTTGCTTTGAAATAGTTTCAGTAATTTTAATCATATATTATTTAGGTTCCACATACAAAAAAGTATTAAAAAATATTAAACAGCTTTAATTTAGGCACAAACAATCGAATTTAGAAAATTCTCGTAAAACTTTCAAGAACCTCTGCTTTGCAATATTTATAGTCAGAAGTTTTATCTGAGTTTGTAAGGAAGTGACGTGCGTTTATTTCAATCTTCATTCCAGTTCAATGTAGCCGGGCATCGCCATGTAACCATCAGGTTAATTGAAATTGATAAAAAAAACTCCATTCTGTTATTAAATTAAATTTGGCGTTTTTGTGGAAGTAAAATTTATCAAAAAATGGAAAAATCTTCGTTATTAAAACTTTCACCGCTTGCAAGAGAAAATGCGCCTTATTCATAGAATTAATTTGCTTTTCATAATTTCTGAATTAAAAGTGTTATTAAAAAAATAAAACTACATTTTCTCTTGACCGGTAATAAAAACTTTTGCATTTCCTTAGTGATTGTGCATTCTCTTAAACTATTGAACAGTTTGTGTTGTTTGTGTACGTACGCTTTGAAAACAAGTAAATAGTGGCGGTAGCAGAAAAGAACTAGCATCTTCTAAATTATTGTACCTATATTTAAAGAATTCTTACCATTTATAAATTCAAAAAGCATTACATATATGCACATAGTAATAGGTTACATTCGGCTTGTTAACGTGTTTTTTTATGCCAATACAAAATAACATGAAATCGTAATCACATTTATTTTTAGTTTTCATTTAAATAAGAAAATTCCGTATCATTTCATCTACCAGCTGTTAAAAAAAGATAAAACGAGTCATAAGTATTCTAAGGTCAAGTATTAAGCAAAAATTGGTTGTTGAAATTTAATATCTAAGTTACGTATCGCGCTAATAAATAAAAATTAAATGAACTTCAGGTTAAGCACACATTTATTAGTAAATAGACAGAGTGAAATTCTATATTTTAATTTGTATGTCAGCAAATACATTCGTAGTTTTCTTGAATGTCTTACAGATTAATTAAGTGAGCAATGATAGCGGTTCCTAAAATGTTTGCATTCGTACACTTATTAAAAAAGGGCTTAATAGGATTTAACTCATAAATACGTAGAGTTGCCATTTTCGTTTCAACAACTGTTTCAAAACAACCCTGTATACACTTGGCTGCATTCTTTCGCATAATATAATCAAAATATGTTATTTTAAAAGGTATTTGTACCACTCATTGCTTCATTCAATCCTTTCTACCGACTGTTAAGGAACGCTTTTCAACTCCAGAGGGCACCACTAGTTTTACTTTTCAACTATAAAAGAAATCCGTTTAGTCGTGTATCGGTACAATCGGTAATTTATAAGGATTTATTAATTTTCTGTCCGTTGTAAGGCGAGGCTTCGCAGGTGTAATCTTCAAGACATAATAATAATTAACAAACACCTGGTACAAATTTGATACATAGTGATATTAATAGCGTTACTGATTTTAGAATGACAACGCTTAAGGGGTTCAAACCAGAGATACTTATTAGAAATGTGTAGCGCAACGTGAATACTCACTGATCGGATCCTAAAGGTAACGGTAATGATTAACTGAAATTAAAATTAGCCTTATTTTTAATAAATTAAACGAAATCCATTTATTTTGATTTATGTGCTTCAATTGGGAATTTAATTAAAACTGTTGCATTTGTTCGATTTATTCGATACTTTAATTTACTTTGGTTATAGTTATTAAGTTAGATTTCTTGATCTTCGTTAATTGATCCAACTTGTGGCACCTCCTTGTGACATAAATATGAGACACACAGGAAATTTTTATTGCTACAATACTTTGGAAATTATTTGGTATTTTATATTCTGCTACCTGTTGGTGTAAATGCATGTGGTGCCGTTAAACAAATTTAATTAACGGGTATGAGACATTATCTTTCTTTGGGTGTTATCAAATTAGTTCTATAGATACCTGGGAAATGTCCATGTAACTTCCATTCATTATGAGGTAATCCGTTACCGTCTAGAATTCCGACTCCTTGAGGACGCAGGGAAAAGTTTCCATTCTATTATCTAGGTAAATTGGATTTTGCTTCCAGGCGTAGCAAGGTTGTATACGTTCTTTTGACTGAAACTGCATTTTAACACCGGCAAACATGTGAGTGTGTTATGAGTTGCTAGCTCAGTCAAGTAAGGATTTCAGTTTGGAATGAAAGCGATAAAGTTAAAAATATGCATATACGTTTGTTTTCACCTCCTAAAGAAGGGGTAAAAACTCACATATCATATCGTGCAAGACAATCACGATATTGAAGGTCAAAGGTCACGAAAGTAGGTTTGTTGCAAATATTTCGATTTTTATACCGCGAATTTATTATTAATATTACCATTTATAACAAATTTATTATTAATATTAATAACAAATATTTATTTATAAAAATACAAGTTGAATTACATCAATTATAATGTTCTAAATTTAATTAAGAGTCTTCCTTTACTTCGTCTTCGTCGTCGTCAGCTACTTCCGAACATTGAAATTCAAATTCCAAATCATTTTCATCGCCATTATTCATACTTTCTAACAATTCTGAAATATCTATGACCTCGGGAATAATATCATTTTCATCATTAATATTATTTGATATTGATGGCGCGTAAAATATGTTTGATCGTGACACTGGTCACACACTGTGGAGCATTGTGAGTCTACTTTCCTACATTCACAGTTGGCGCTCCAACCTTTTTTACAAACACAGAAGATTTTATTTAATAATTCATCCGGTGCTGGTGGCAATAATGTAGTTGTCGGCTCCAGGATCTCATTCTGTAGAGTTCACCCTCATTATTCAGGTTGTAAATCATGCCCTAGCCAAGTTTAGATTTGGTAGTAGACCCGATAAATACATTGACAAGTTGCTGTATTTGTAGGTGTAAGAGTTGATAATTGCACTGGTTTATTGAGTCTTGTCCCTCTAATAAATTGGGTGTATCTATAATTATCAATGCAATATTTGATCAAAAAATGACTTTGTGAATAGTTAACGTATTTATTGAGAATGATGGAGAAGGTATCATCTTTATTCCGTACTACCCGATGCAGAAGAAATCCACCATCAATGATGTATGTTACGTTTTGTTGCTCCAATTCAATGTTGATATGCTCAATCATATTGTACAGTTTTGATTTTATAGTCTTCCGCATGCCAAAATTGTCAAACAGTGATGTTTAAGATGATCGTCAAATTTTCTTTAAAACATTGCAATTAAGGTAGTTTAACGTGTATTTTTATAAATAAATATTTGTTATAAATATCAATAATAAATTTGTTATAAATATTAATATTAATAATAAATTCCCGGCATAGAAATCGAGATATTTGCAAAAAACCGACTTTTGTGAGCTTTGATCTTCAATATTTGAGTGCCTTACACGATATGAGTTTTTATCCCTTCTTTAGGAGGTCAAAACAAAGGTATATGCAAATATTTAGTATAATCGCTTTCATTCCTAGATGTAAGGTTTAAAAATCCTTATTTAACTGGGTTATGAATATCATTTGTTATAGCAAGTCAGTTCTAAAACTTTAATATTACTTTTTTCTGTTCAAACTATGAGAATCCTAAAAACCAAATAATCACTCTCACTAAGAAACATGAAAAATCAGATTAAAATTCCCTTGAGATCTCATCGACGATGTCACCGCTAATATTTATATTATCTGAAATTTTACAATTAACTGTAAAGTTAGCTTAGAACTTGATGGGCCGTCAGCTTAAGAATGCTGTTTGCTTGATCTCACAAGGTTAAAAGATTTATATGCCTTCTTTAACACATATCTAATTTCTTTTTTAACTTTACACAAAGCATACGAAAACGTCCGTTATATTATATAAATTTAGATTTTATATTTATATCGCACAACAAATAATCTAACTGTAAAGTCCCGCACAAAATTTTAAAAGTTGTAACGAAGTATTACATTTTATTCAGTATTTATTTAATACCTTAATTCGATACCAATTCGTTTATAGCTATAAATTTAATAAATTACATATGTGAAATGACAAAATTTGAATATTAAATGAACTTGTCATATACAAAATTTAACATTCAATTTTACTGTGAAACATATTACCCAATTTTATGACCGGTGATTTTGTTTGATCGTGAACGAAAAATCTAGATAGACATACAAGTATCATAAATAATCTCAAATATGCCTTATACTAGAATTTGATTTACAGGGTGATTATCTGATATTTATTTTATCCTAGATGCTATTATATCTACACAGCTATCAACAGCATTTTTATATTGTTTGAAAACTCTAGATTTATTTTGATAAATGTTGTCGGATTTTGTTACGGTCCTTTCCCATTTATAGCAAATAAGTTTATGTTAATTCATACACTATAAATGTTAGTAAGAAAAACGGCTCCAAAGAATGGATAATGTCAAGCTTTGACAGAATGTCGACGATTCGGCTACTATCAAGGGTTACTTTCAGCAGTTGTTTTATTACATTGACCATAAGCGTGAAATCCTTTATTCTTATACTAGAAGTTTTTATTGTCAAAGATTTTAGTTTACAGTTTGAATAATTGAGATTATTTTATTAAGAATTTTTGGAAAAAAAACGACACTGTCGTTGATGCATGCATACTTTAAGGGACGCGTTATCTGCCCTGATTTTTCGGTTGATTACTTAAAATTACATTCAAGTTCATAAACATTCCCGTATCGATTACAACATATGTAAGTCTTTTATGCTTTAATTTTTGAGTTAAGATTTATTTTTCATTTCCTACATTTCAATTATATTAATATCCGTTGCTTAATTACAATGAAAACTCAGGCGACAGATACTGAAGGTTGCGATTAATTCTTTAAAGGCTTTCAGATGACATTTGAGTAAAATACTCTTCTGTACAGGGTGTTTCTAGACGAAAGTGAATTATTTTGAAGATGCTCTTAGAAGATCAAAACAAGAAATATAAACCAAGACGTGCACATGCACGTCTTGGTTCAATTCAATTTAACCGTTGCAAAAATAATTTTTATCTAGTTTTAAAATTGCGCTTTGCTAGTTATTAATTTAAAGTTAATGAAATTGTCAAAAATTATTACCAAACAATAGACAAATAACTTTAAATTAAAGAATACTTTCAAAAATATCATCACCAACTTCAATGCATCTATCGACCTTTTTGTTAATTCCTTGGATAATACGTTTAAATGAAGGGTGATTTTCTCTTGTGATTGCTACAGTTAGGAAATGCCTTTGTTGTTTATAGTTTTGTCGCACAAAATAATGATTTCATCCACTTCCAAGGATAAAAATCAAGGTCGTTGAAATCTGGTGACATCAGAAGTCAATTTTGCGAACTACCCCGATTAATCTAAAGATTGGTTAAGTTAATATTTAGAAAATTTCATATAGCATGACCAAAATAGGGAGGTGGTTCATAGTGTTAAAATCACATTTCTTATCGAATATTTGAAGGTACATCATCCAAAATTTGTGTCAAATGACCTTTCAAAAATTGTAAATATCCAGTCTAGTAACATGTCATTCCAACAAAAATTGGCCAAGCAATTGTTCGTTAAGGAATCGACGCCTTGCGTTGATACTAAATCGATGCTAGAAGTTTCGTGCAAACGTATCATGTTAATTTTTATCTAGCTACCGATATTTACCAGGCAGTTGTTAATTTCATCGCGAGTGAACTGAGCTTCTGAGGTTTAAAAGCTTGAGCTCCACCTATAAGTCGCAATGGAAGAATTTGCGAAAGAAAACTACTCAGATCTTCCTTACACTTAGAGTTTTCTGATTATATGGATTTATGTAGAAGATTTTATTTAGTTGGTTCGGTTTTTGGGTCACAAGCGCTTATTGCTGTACACGCAACTTCTTTATGAAACATTAAAAGATGGCAGCTCATTTTATAAAAGTGCGAAATGGAAATTTTTGTTTACATAAATTCTCAACAGATGCGGTAAACAAGTTAATAAGGATAATGGTGAAATATTTTAATATTCGCCGATTTGTCTGATAAACATTCACAAGTAATGCAGGTTAAGAAGATGCTATCATATTTTGAATTTCAAGTTCACCTCAGGACGTTGATTGTGTTGGTAAGAATGCACATATATTTCAGTTACATATTATTTTATACGCTTCCTTCATTTTTGTATCCTTATTTACAATGCTTTACTAATGTTATTGTCGTAAAAGTGGATTTGTTAAATAAGTTTTAGTGTGTGACAATTAAATATACAAGTCAATGCAAATATCACGAATTCTTTCAAAAGGTATGCCACGCTATAATGGTTAGAATAGGAAGAACGAGAATATGATCAAATAAAGAAGTACACAGAGAATGCCCATTTGTGTCGTCGGAGATGAGGGAGTGAGCCGATGAGCCGGTGAATTAAGGAAATTGAGGAGTATGCCGAACTTCTGGTTTTCGGAAGTAAGTTGTAGAATACGAATATTGAAGGAAAGAAATGTTCTGTTCGGCGCCACGCCGTGGAATCAGATAAAAGTTAAAATTTAAGACGATTTAGAGAGGTGCCGTGCGGCGAATGTACCTTTAAGTGCGAAATAGACTATCAATACTTACTATATAAATTCCTGAAAGAGAATAAATGGTTATAAACAGCGAAATAAGAAAAATAAGTAACAACAAAAATGGATTAATTAAATTCTTAGGAATGTATAAGTTTCAAAGTATGCTGGAAATAAAAAATAGAGAGAATTTTACGAAGTTCAAACATCTAAAATAAATTTTACGTTAGGGAACGACAATTCTTGCCAGTAGGTAAACATTAAGCTCATCACGTATCATTAGATGGGTTACCATATCGAAGAATAAAATATCAAATTTTACAGTTATAAAAATGGCGTCCGTGATTATCCGAATGCTTAATTTAAATTTAAATATTCTAAGTTTTTAGAATGCACTCAAAAAGATAGTTAATATACGTTATCTTGGCGTAATAGTTCTATAATATAATCTAGCTGAGCGGGTAGCATGCCGAGATCTTATTAATTGATACACGTATTAATTTAAGTAAATGAAGTAAGGAAATGTGCGCCAGATGCACCAAAGGAATTACATAACTAATATTTTATGAGTGACTGTAAAATAAATCGTTAATTGTAAATATAGGCATTAAATTAAATGTAGAATTTGTATGAAAGGCATCGCTAAGAATTGAAAATTAACTTCAAACATATCGTTCATGAAACTAGAATGCGTTTTGACAAATAAGTGACTACAGACGTCCTTTAAAACGTGATCTAAATACATAGTAACTTAAATAACAAACTAGCTAATAGGGTTTACTCGTGACGTCTGCTTCATAGCCGAAGGAGGCTTCATCTTGTCGAAATGTATATACGCCAGGCACTGCAATTGCTTTGGGAATAGGTATGAAAACACAATGAAAGTACAGTAATAATGCTTCTATTGTTTTTCAAGATATTCTCCCTTAAAAGCAATACACTTTTGCATGCATTCGAACTAATTGTTGAAACAATTTTTCCATTCCAAAAATGGTATAGCAGAAATGTGAGTTTTTAATGCTTCCACAGCATGTTCAGGTGTTACAATACGGGTTTCACGCATGTTACTTCTGACAACCGGGAATAAAAAGTAATTATTTGGACTGAAATCTGGATTGTATGGACAATGAGTCATTAATTTTACCTTTTACTGCTTCAAATAATCAATAGTTTGTGATGCTGTGTGTGATGGTGCATTTTCATGGTGCAAGAAGGTCCGACGTTTTGCATTAGTTTTTCTGATTTCATTGATGACTTCCGGTAAGCAAATGCTTACCAATTAACATTCACCATGCGATGATCCTCCAAAGCGTCGGTAGCAACATGACCAGCAACACTGAAAAATGTTGCGACCATTTTCTTTGAAACACTTCGTGAACGGACAACTTTTGTTGGATTTAATTCACCTTGAAATACCCAAACGCGCGACTATTGCATTGTTTCTGCCTCATATAAATAAATATAAGTTTCTTCACCTATAATAATGTTATAAACCAAATATGAAGCACCACGGTTAAATATTTTCAGCATTTTTTTGCTCCATTGAACAGGAGCCACTTTTTGAGCGTCCGTCAAATTGTGTAGAATCCATCGGGCGAATAATTTTTTCACACCTAAATGGTCATGCAAAATCGTTGATATTTGTTTCATGTCAATGCCAAGCGTCAATTCTATTTCACGCTAAGTCACATGCGGATCCATCTCAATCATCTCACGCACAGCATCAATGTTTTTTGAAACAACACTAGTTCGTAGACGACTTTCTCAAAATTCGTCACTGAAACTATTGCGACCAAACATGAATTCTGAAAACCAGCAATACATTGTTGTTTTGGATGGTGCATCCTTAGCAAAAGCCGAAACAAGACGATCCATACATTGTTGTTGAGTTAAATTACTTTCAAAATCATAAAAAATCATTTCACGAAAATGTTCGCAATTTAATTCCATATTTGTTGATAGTTTTTCATTTTGCTGTTAAATAAAAACGTTACCAAACGATGTTTTATTCAACTGTCAATGCTACATAACCTGGAAAATGTCAAATTTTACGATAGTGCCATCTATGATTCTCTAACAATGACGGAAGTACATGATTCCCGAAACATAGTAGCATCCCACGTACGAGTACCAACCGATAGTGGATCCAAACCTTAACTGTTCAAGTAGGAAGCAATTAATTGTACAGTGAACAATCGAGGCCCAAAGCCGTCTATGTTCTGATTGAAATGAACATAATGAAAGCGAGGAGATGACAGAAGTTGCGTCGTGACTTAATAAATCAGGCGTCGACGTTTGCACGTTTGCTTATAACACATGAGTAGCTATACAGAAATCCGAATCCCAAATGATGTTAAATATCATAAACGAGGGGGAACTTTCACCATGAAAGTTACCGAGGCGGAAGAACTATATAAATTCGGAAGAAACCAAAATAAGTATTCACAATAAATAATGGAAAACGAAAAATAATCGTACTTAATTTTAAAATGCCTAGTATCAATAAGGTACTAGGCAGTAAGAAGTTTTAGTTCGAGAAATTTTCTAAATGAAATAACAAGAATTTTTATCTTGAGGATTCTGTAGCAAACGTTATATGCCAAATATGATACATCTGCGAGAAACATATGACGTTCGAGACCGCCTTGTAGTATATATATATATTTAGGCAAATTAGCGCTACGAAATAAAATATAATTTTAATTAAATACGTAAGAGCATCAATTATTCGTACTTATTTTTACACTGCATTTAGGGAATAAATATATCGAAACGGAAAATAAATAAGTTTGGAACGTTAGAAAAAAGTAACGTGACAAGTAACAAAATTGTTAATTTTTAACAAATTCAAGTTGTTAAGCTATCGTCACGATTTCTCTAGATTTTGAATACTCGTCAGATGGATATTCATAATTTCTGTATCAAAATATATCGATACAGACGATTAGTATTGCACAAGATCAGTAAAACATGATTTAATTACTAAATTTAATTAACAAAGTTTAAATTATGAATTATTATATATATATTAAAATGTATAACCCATAAAAGAATCCCTTAAAACAATTTTAAATAAATATTTTACCATAAATAAAGAATTCAATCAAAAATAGACTATAATAACATTTGATTGGAAATTTGAGTTCAGGGTACTTTCAGCACAGGTCAACAAATGTAAATAAATACGAAAACTAAACAGGTATGGGGATCTAGTGGTTAAGGTACAATTGAACCTAACTAGAAAGTAGAAATCTAATGAAATGTAAATTATTTAAGTTAAATTCATATAGCCATCTAATGGACAATAACATAAATAAGTCGTTAGAATAGTGTAAATATATAGACAACTATACTTAGTTTACTAAATTAAAATAGATGTCAATATAAACTTTCATTTAATTCTTAGAAATTATAGTTTATCAACAAATTGTGATAAGAAATAGACTACAAAAGCCAGCAACAAACACAATACAATCAGAGTCTTCCCGGCTCTCTTACCTGAACCCTATCCTGCCAATTAAATACCCCATTAAATTGTTTCATCGTCCCAGGACACTTCCGCTTTATTACGGTCTTTGAAACCATAAAGTCTCTGTTAACATTATATGGACATTTTCCGATAGTTATAATAGAGAAGACGATAAACGTAACACATATTTAGAGGTGTACAGCGTCCCGGGACGTCTTCCGAGGCACTGTTATTCTCGTAAAGGCCCCGAGAGTACTGCAAATTCAGCAAAAGGACATTTTCGTTGCTTTGGGTATAGTGTCATGCTAATACGAAGTGGGAACACAATTTAGGTGACCCCTATTTTGAATTAATACTTCGTAACCTACAAAAGGCAT
>JAHWXV010132402.1:0-10015 GCA_024586415.1 Phrixothrix hirtus | reverse complement strand
TATATATATATATATATATATATATATATATATATATATATATATATGTCTAGGTTCGAAAATGTCTCATTTCCAAGTTAACATTTTGAGATAACAATTTGGCTTGATCGGAACGTACTTTTTAACTAAAAAGCAAAAACGGAATCACTAACTTATGAATATTGTTATGAGCGTGTACGTGTCTGAGCGTGATATATTTGCGTATCTCTAATACGCAAGAGAAAGTCGTGTGATGGTCTCGCACCAGATTTTTTATTTTAGAATTTCTACAAATTTAAATTGTAATTCATGTAAATTACATTGGTTCTTTTAAAAATTATCCTTTAATTTCGATAATGTATTAAGATCTAAAAATACCCCTAAGGTTATTGAAATGTCTTGTATTTAAATTTTAAAATAAATTTTTATTCTATAAATACATTTCTATATTGGTATAGGCGTAAATCCACTTTGTGTTGGATTAAATCACTAAACTTTGTAATTTATCGTCTTTTTTAGATTATTTAAAAATATTAGATTAATTTTATTAAGTGAAAAATTTAGTTAAATTTACGTCGCAAACTTCTCTGTATCCACACAACAAACTGCGTACAAATAAAGAAGTTCACTACAAAATTTGTTAATTTATTGCTTAATCGGCTATAAGAAACAAAATTGCCGCATTGACAATAATAAACTGTCATTACTTGAAAATTGTATTATTATTTGTTTTTTCATGGTAACAATTGAAAAATAGTCCAGTTTTGCTGGCAAACATGTTATATTGATAATTAAGAAATCGAAAAATATACATTTCGGTTATTATAGTTCACTAAATAAAACATCTTTTAAAGATAAATATATTTAAATTGAAAAGCTGAATAAAATATATTTAATACGCTTCAATAATATCAAATTATGATTAGTTGAAAGGAATCGTATAAAATGCAGGGAATAGCAGTACGCATTATCAAAGATGATTTTCAATACCGCTAGAGTCACCTAATGCTTAACATAACGAGGTAGTGTTTAATGTTATACAACGTAAATATTGATTTAAGTGCAAGGAAATTCATTCAAAATACACGCCTTTTAATAGGCCAAATTTGAATTTTATTTTGTATCGAAATATAATTTTCAAATAAAGAAATTTTTAATAATGTAATTAACATTAACCAAGGAATTTCAATTCGATTGATGAACGGAATATTAAAACGGGTTTATTTTAGGAAATTTGTATTTTTTAAACGTTAGGTTATTTTTACATAAAAAGATGCCATTAATGTTTTTAATGCACACATGTGGGTTTCTAATTTTATAGCCCTGTTAGTTTTATAAACACATTTTTGTTTGTTTGTTTTTATGCTTTATACCAGTCCAATTAATAGCTTTTCGCATTTTTGTTTATTGAGAGAATTTTAATTTCGATTCAATTTCCCTTCCGATTAAGTGGCGTTGAATCTGATGATATTTATTTATTATTTACTGTGCTCCAAGTATTATGGTTAATGTTCGCTTCATCGGATAAGACTGTTCAAGAGCAGTTTTAAAATGTCAAATTAGTTAAATTATTAATAAAATGTATGGAGCTGTAGGTATACACTGATTTTATTGTAAAAAGGACTTGATATAGCTATAAGGCTAAACCTCAAAATTGAACAAGTAGAAAACAAATTGCGCTTCCTAAATGTTATCGCTTTATTCAATTCGCAAAAATTTTTATTACATTCACTTCATAGTCCTTAAAGGAAGAAAATTTAATGGTTTATATGAGTGTAATGGAGAAGTTCCTTCCTTTTAGGGAATTTCTAAAAATGACGTTACAATGTAGATTACGGTAGCTTTTCCAAGGCAGTGGATAATAAAAAGCAAATAAAATTGTAATTTATTTCCCCAGAAAATCTTTATATACCTAAATCTATAAATTAGTACTTCAGGTGGCTATATAATTTTAATAAAAAGAAATACCTTTTCTGACTTTACATAATTTAACCAACAATTTAAGATTTCACATCTACAGCGACTAGGGCCGTGTAAACTTTTATCATGGTAAAATTTTATTACAGAGATTTTATTTTTATTAACTAATGTAGTTATTATATACTTATTAAGTAAACACAGTTCTTGGATTTGAAACTTAAAGTACAACTCTATATTGTATTTTTAATATACAACAATTATCCACTAGAATAATTTTACTTGTAACTTTATTAACTCTCAACACGATAAAATTTCTGAAAAAGGAGAATTATCAGACAAGAAATTCAAATGAGAAGTCTTTCTGTTTTATATTACCGGATGGTGACCCGAAAGGTGAATATAAGAACTCAATATTATATATTTGTTACTTATGCTTTTATTATCTTCCCAGTTGATTTTTAATAAATATGAAACATAGCTGTCCTAAGTGTAATAAAATATTCGTATTTAAAAGAAGTTAATCCAAACATTAAAAAAGATAGGATTCGAACATCAGACCGATTGATTACAAGGACAACAATTTAACCACTAGAATATTATACAGATGATGAATGTCAGTTTTTGTATGTGTTATTTGATGTTTACTATTTTTTATTCTATTAAAATTGGTAATAATTCGGAATTGCTTAATAATTCGTAACTAAAATTAGCATTATCTTGCGGTACTTTTAATTGTGAATATATTTTATATTCATATATTTATTACAAAATCAATTGGGGAGATAATAAAAGCATAAGGAAAAAATAACATTAAAATCACTACAATTTACCTTTATGAGTTACCAACACACAAACACACATACAACAACAAACGCGCGCTCGCACGCACGCATGCACGCTCGCACATACCCATACACGCACACCCACAGACGCACACAAGCACGGACCCACATACGCACCAATGCACGCACGTACGCACACACCCACACACACATAAGCTCACGCGCACGTGCACGCTCGCACACACGCACGTCCGTATGCACGCACGCACGCACACACGCACGCACGCAGGCACCCACGCAAGAACCCACGCACGCATGCACGCACGTACGTATCCACGGCGCATTTACAGGAGCACACATGCGCGCATGCACACACGCACGCACGCAGGCCCGCACGCACACGAGCACGCACGCACGCGCGCACGTGCTCACGTACGCACGTACGTACCCACCTACGCACGTACGCAAGTACGCGCACACGCATGCACGCACATATATCTATAAATGATTTTTGAAGGTGTACAACTATAAATATTTCTTTGGAAAATAATGGCCGATTTGGAGAATAAAAATAGTGCACACGGCCGCAACCACGCGCCCACGCACGCACGCACACACGCACGGTCGCATGCACGCACGCACGCAGTCACCTACGCTCGCACGCACGCAGGAACCTACGCTCGCACGCATGCACCCACGCATTCACGGACGCACTCACGGATGCACCCGCGCGCGCTCGTACGTACGTTCGTTCGCACGCCCGCACGTGCGCACGCGTGCACGCACGCACGCTTGCACGCACGCACGCATGCACGCAAGCATGCACACACGCACAATCGCTGAATAACTTATTACTTTATGCAACATCACGAGCCCTGTTATTTTTTAGCCAAACGCATAGCTGTGCAGGGGTTGGTCTATGAACATTGTAACCAAATGAAATGCTAAACCTCAAACAAGTTGTCATTATTTCTGAATGTAAACGTGTGTAAATAAAAAGTTAGCCAGGGATATATATTTTTTTTAATATTTTAATATCAGTCTATTTTCAAATATTCGGAACCAAACCATATATATTTGTTAAGCATTTGCAAAGATTTCGAAAAAATTAGCTTTCGCAGCAAGTAGATATGTAGATTAAAGGAAATTCCAAGCATTTCAATAACCAATGATAAAGAGCACACTTTGTAGTCATTTTGGTGAAAAGTGCAACACATAAGTGATTAATATGCAACCGATGATATTCACTGTCTTCTTTATAGCTGGAAAAGTACTATAACGGTACTTTGCAGTTTGTACCTATAAGTAAAACCTCAAATAGCTTCAAATTGGAAAGTAGGTCCCGTCAATTAATCTAAAAGAAATTATAATACAAAGGGGACTCATACAGAAGTTAAGAGCTCTGACTGCTTTTAAATTAAGTTGCGATGATTTATATACCTTTCCCTTAGTAGGTTGTATGCATTTAGCAATCACTTTCTGATTTATTGAATTTATCGTGAACATTTGCATATTTTTATTTATATATTTTTATTGACCAAACTGTGTATAATGTGTTATATGGTTTACATCTTTTTATTTTGATTTACCATGTATTTTTGTTGTTAAAGCTTATTTATTATGCCTTATTAACTTGCAATTAATACAAATGTCAGTGGGCTGTTTTATTATTTGAATAATTAATTCAATTATAAAACTGTAACAGCGTAAATTTTATTTATTAAATACCAATTTTGAATCAACTATACATATTGGTTATTTATCCTAACTACAATTTTAATTTTATTTACAAATATGTAAGTCGCCTCTAGCCTACTCATCTATAGGTTAATGTAGTTCGTACAATCCAACTAGACAGGAAGCATTTTTGTTTTGCTGAACCAACAATAGATCGATATTTTCGACAGATATTTTATAACGGTATTCTAAAATGTCAACCTTGTATTTATTTACACAGAATAATAACGGTTTATTCTTATTTAATGAAGAGGGTGTTTAAATTAGCTCTATTGGTTGTGATAGGTGTAACTTCAAATATTAAGTGATAGGATTAAAATTCAACAAATACTCGTAGAACGGTTCGGATCTACGCGGTAGATTTTCAATCGAATTCTAATAATACATTATTTCCTAATTTAAAGTTAAATATTGTAAACAAAGACATGTAGTAAAGCATTCTATTCAACACCTTTTTATTGTTAAATTGTTCAAGACCTGAATTTAGTTAAACCTTGTAAGCGCATCCAATATTCTTGCAGCATTTGTTATTTATTTGGAAACACCCGGTATATATACATAAGTAAAGTAAGAGTAAAACCTAATTAGCAAATTACCAGTAGGTACCATTTTTATGACAAAATTACAAACGTAAATTTTTAAATCTTGCAAATACATTTTTAATAACATTTATTAATATTCAAAAATACCAGTTCACGTTTTTTAAACATAAGGATTTTTCTTAAAAAAAATCTAACATCAGCTTTCCCGTGAGAATGTTTATTCTTCTAAAAATAAATGTTAACTAGCATTTCTCTTTCCCTCTGTAATTTCAAGGAGAAAATTTCCATTAACAGGCATTAGAGTCTCGAATGTGACTAAAGGAAGTAATATCCTTTAGTGTGTGTGTGCCAAAAAGTAAGTTTGAGGAAATAATTGACGAGTTACCCTTTTGTATGGTTATGTATTGGCGGCCGAATTAGTGATAATTTGACCTTCTACTGCTAAAGGCGAATTGTGTTTGGAGTCAACATCGATTACCTATCTGATTCGTTAAGGTACAAAAGAATCCGCAAACGAAGGCCGCACTTTTTCTTTGAAGGTGAAGACCGCGGAGATCTCAAGTAAGTGGCATCTTTTCGATTATTTTATTCCATCCCATAAGTCACTGAACTTCTCCGGGTAATTCGATAATCAACCTTCCATTCCTTGTAATGTAGCAATAATCCGCTGGGGACCTACTTCAACCCAATTTTGTTTTTGTTGTGTGAGATTTAGTTAACAAACCGAAAATATATTTAATTTAGATATCCATAGTAAATTAAGGCCACAATCAGACGGGGTCAGTAATTTGTTATTAATAATTAAGATAGTTTTAGATTTGCGATTTTGTTGATTAAGTAATTGATCGTTTAAATTTTTTTGTATTGTCTGTACCATTTTATATTATCTTCATTATAAGCGACTTGTTTAAAACAGATGATCTTATTATTTCACCTTAGTAATAATAAATAACAGTTTCTTACAGGAAAACGTTAGACATAAGTTAGTAGAGCACTTTTTAGTTGTGAGTCTGATTAAAAAACTGAATTGAAGTGCCTACCCAGTGGCGTACGCTAACTAATTAACTAGTAAGAATACCATAATAACAATACATCCATCCGGTTTTGAAATAGGACCCTTTAAAGTCCTATTTCCGAAATCTGACCGTGACGACAACAATTAAGGTGAAGTGGTGTCCATAAATCACGACTTTTCCGCGATTTTTGACGTTTGTAAATTATTCCCAAATTTTTTCTAAATTAATTTCATCGTAGACGTAGGATTCCCCCTAACTCCACTGTGGTGAGCGGAGAAAACTAGGTAATTCACGAAAATTAACATCTTAAACAACATTTGGGGCGCAAGTAGCGTTCTAGTTCGTTATAACCTTTCAATTTAACTAATGCATGTATTGTATTTATTCCTGGAAAAACGTTCATTTATATATACTCTCCACGGCCTTATCAGAACACAAAGGAAACTAGATTTTATTTACATTTTGTGTCAAAAGTACTATAAACTTAATACATCCGTATGGTATAAGTATATAATAAAGCGCGAATTATTCTAATAGTTCGTTTGAAATTACACTTGTACATGTTAATTACATAACTTTTTCCATAATTAAACTTGTACGAATCTTTTTACCGGCTATTCTTATTCTAAACATATATTAGATTTTCGTAAGTCAGTTACCAGAGTTTTAATAGTGTAATTATTCCGTTAAGTGACGTTAAAACGTATGTTTATTGTCAATAAAGTTATCATAGTCAAGAAATTGAACAATTGAATTCGACATTTTGATAATCCATGTTTACAAACAGGGAAAAACTGATTATACAATTTTTAACAATAATTAGAAAAATATTTATATATGAAGCAAAATGTTGCGATTATTTAATTAATATTAATAGAAATTACTTCAAAGCAGAAATCGGAAAATTGTATACAGAATCTGCAAAAATAACAAAATTCAAACATGTACGAAAACTTGACTTTAAATACAGGAAAATAATGGGTTTCTGAATTTTAAGTGCTAAACGAATTTTCAAATTGAATAAACTATTAAAACAAAACAAAAATGAGTTTTGAAAATTCAGCAGCACGTTACAGTACCGTGGATAATTTGCGAGACTACCTTATGGGGTGTTAGTTTGCATTGAGTATTACTATATTTATTACATATACCAGATTTCTTTATAAGCATTCTTTTCTTTTAGTGCATGTTTTCAATGTCCTCCTGATGTTCATTCCCCAACACAGACACATTTAAATGTTTAACTAATGTACTTTCAGGAGTGTATACGGAACTCGTCTTCTGTCGCAATTTTTGAATTCATGCTCGTATTTAATTATATGATAGGAACTATTTTTAAAAATTTTCATGGTTGTTCTGTGGAAGATTATGTATATACCATTTTATGGTATTAGAATATTTCAAGTTTAAATCTTAAATGTTATTAATATCTATAGCAGGAAGTGGCGTCTCCTATTTGGATGTATCCTAGTGCACATATCTACATAAATTCAATCAACAAACACGTCTAATGTTAACCAATAAGGTCAAAATCGCAACAAGAACAGCAGCTGCTCAATAATTGTAACAAAATTAGAAAGGAAGCAGAAATACATTTAAAATCGGCAGTTTTAACAATATATTAATAGAAAATGACACAAATTGGAGAACTTTTCACATTTATAGAAACAAGTGTTACTGGGCCCGCATAAAGTTTCAAGCAATTGTTCGTATAATAAACGCAGTATTTGTGACATCCGAGTTTCTTGTTCAAAGGGATAGAAATGAACATATTCGTATTCAGTATGAATGAATGTAGACGTGCGTTGTTTAAGCTATTTATGTATATTTCTTATCCAAGGTAATTTTCTCTCAACAAAGAGAAAAAGACATTAAATAAAATTTGTAGAGTGTAAAAAAGAATTTGTATAGTGACATATATAGAAACCTTAAGACGTATTCTTATTTAGAGAAGAAAGGCGGTATAGAATAGCAAGTAGGTTCGTAACGAGGAAGCATAAACGTAACGGTTAACAATAACTCTCTCGTTTACTGTACCACCCTCACACTTGCGGTGTAATAATTCTTAAGAAATTGCAAGCTATTTCCGTGGCACTTGTAGTTATCACAGGCCTTAACACATGTTAGCTATAGTACCTGAGATAAATATGCGAGGAGAACTTGTAAACACCGAAAGAAAGAAATTAACAATACAATAAAAACGACACTTTATACAGTAATAACATAACACCGCATTTACAGACTCGTAATTTAATCTTAACGCCTTTAAATGTCGCCATAATAAAACTTTTAATTGTCTAAATTAAACTCTTTAGAGAAACGAATCTTTGAATCAAAGAGCTTTACTCCGGATGCGAATTATATTTGTGGTTTCGCTGCTGTAACAATCAGCCGTTTACGCTATAATTACATTGTTATAGGCTTATATTAAATGTGTTTCTAAACCACTTTGTTCAATTATCCTTATTTCCTTTGTCTAATTTAGTTACTTCTATCTCTGCGGTCAAGACCAGCTTAGGACATGCATTAGTTCTTGTACGAACAAACATGGCTACAAAAACTAATCATTTCATAATCCTACCGTTACTTGTTCTATCTTGGCTCTATTTAGTGAACAAATATCTTTAGTTTTTGTATAGGATTTCCGGAAAATTAAGTTTAAGAGCTGTCAAAATAATATTAAACTAAGTAGTTGTATATTTGCCAATTTGAAAGCGTTTCTCATAATTCAAATTTGCATCTTAAATGTTTCATCTTTTAGAGGCATCTATTATGTAAGTTAATATTTTAGGGAATTAAGGTCTTTAAAGAGAGCGCCTTTCCAAAATTACATTTGAAATTAGACAATCGCACAATTTGCAAATGTAATTGCGAGTTTTAATACATCGGATTAGAAGAGGAATCTAGATGCTAGGCTTCTATGATTATAGATTTTAAAACTAATTTTCAATTATTTGAAATCAATTGTTGAAGCTAAAGAAGGAGGCATTGGAATAAAACTAAATAAATGGAAAATTCCTTCGTTTAAATATCAGATCCTGGAATGCGTTTTAATCTTTGTGAGCTTGTAAATTTCAAAACATAAATACAGGCGGACAAATTTGAATGACATAAATTTATAATTAATTGTAAGATTTATAAATAACTCTATACATAGTCTATAACGGGGTAAACCGTATCTTAGGCCTCAGGTGGTAGAGGTTAATGCCGTTTTGGTTTCTGGTACCGTCAGTTGGTGAATAGGAGGGTTTTAACGCGGCGTTGGTAGCAATTGAACTAGAATTTCAGAACGGCTTTTATAAGTCAAAGTTTAGGAAAAAGTCATAGTATTTTTGGGCGCCACCTTATCGTGTACGGCAGGTCATAGAGCGCTGAAAACTTCTGATAAGGACGATGAACTCCAATCGTGAATGAAATGGTGATAATCAGGAGACTTACTATGTACTTCATTTCTTACACGCCACTGGAGACGTTGTATCATGAGTATTATTTCAAAAACTTATAATTTGTGCGCGTACCTAATTATTTAAACCTTTTACATTTCTGTAGGAAAATATAATGTTATATTATGTTCCTAAAACTATAGGTATTTCAAATAAGAAGATATGGATTCGGTTTAGATAAACAATTATAATCACATTAAAATAATATTTACATATCTTTTCCACTAAGGTTCATGCATAATTTAATTGTATTAAAGATCAACTTATCCTAAATTAAGTAATTGAAAGATATAGGGATTCCTAAACAAAGACTAAATGCTTAAATATCGTAATCTTAATTAATTAACTATTGACCCCTTTTCGTGACTTAAGGCGGCCCTAACAATACTTCTGTCATTAAGTTCAGTTTAAATAATCAAGGTTCAAAAACATTGAGGTGAAATGTTCAAATCTTGCTTGATGTGAGCAACTTCCCCAATGAATTAATAGGTAGTTTTAATAACGTGTGTAAAAGAACTCGTCTTATCAGAGTCACATATGGTTAACAAAACGTATGTTTCAGAATGATTTGCAAAAATGTACATTGTAACTACCAA
>JAHWXV010132390.1:0-21327 GCA_024586415.1 Phrixothrix hirtus | reverse complement strand
GAAAACGTTCGGCATATAATAATTAATATTAAATTTACTTGGGGTAAGACTAAATTCTGCAATAAAGAATTTCAATAATTGCATTCATTATTTATATTAACCCAAATAAATTTAATAAAATTACTCAGTAATTTTTACAACTCCATTATTATTTAATTAGTTCCTTCACAGACATCTAAATTGGTTTTTAGAATAATGTTGGCTACTTTTCCATGCTTTTAAACCGCTGTATTTGTTTTTGTTACAGTTATTCCTGTTAAATCATAATTTAATAATTATCTTCTTAGCTTTTAACTAAAAACATTGTCCTAAGGATAGAAAATTATGTTCCCGATACTAGTAGACAACAAAATAGTATACAATTAAGATTATCAACGTAACTTTCGAAATGTTTATTCATAGTTCAAAATTATTTTTCATTAAGGGATCAAGGTCTTTAGTAAACTGCCGTCAGAATCTTGAATTGTTTGTATGGTACAGTCGTCAAGATTTAACCGCCTATTAAAATTTCATTTGTTTGCCATTAAGCCTCTATTTTACGGTTATATGTGGGATATAACAATTGACAGATCCTGCGACTATGAATTCGTGCGTACTTTGATTTATCTGAATATGTCATATAACTTAGATCATTACAAGGAAGGAATTGTATAAATTCAGTAGCCAGTTTCACTGACTCGTCTGTTACATAGGAAATGCAGCAAATACCTTTATAATTTTCAATTTTATGCTGTAAAATATAACTAAATTTCTTATAATGTGTTATAAAATAATGCTGACTATAAGAACCCAATCTACACCCGCCTTCACTATTTTATCGTCCTCGCTTTGCTGCCATCATTTTTCATTATATAGTTGGGCAGTAAAAAACCGCGATCTTGATAGAACTGAATTTAAATCGAATATTTTTCTAATACATCCAATGTATTCCTCCATAATATTTTGGAAATACATGTATTGTTTTAAGTAAGAGACTTGTATAGCCCACAAATTCAGTAAAACTCTATTTCTAGGTTGTAATAGAAGCTGAAGATGAAGAAGAAGATGAAGTACCGCCATGCGGTCCCATCCGTATTCGAAATTTAGAAGACTTAATACGTCAATTGGAACATCACTCCCGGCATATGAGTCCTAGCGGCTCGGAAGATATTAGGATGTCGGAAACTGAAGCAGATCGGCACTATCGTCAAGAATCTTCATCGGCATGTAGCGAAAGTTCACATCAGTCTCACAGAGACTCGCGTTTTGTATATGGACGATATCGGCAACCTTCAACGCGTCTTTCCTACCCACACCACCAAGCCGAAGAAGAAAGTATTTACGAAAGTGCCGATCACGATCGAGGAGCACCGTGTGGCGACACACCAGATAGCGAAAGGTAATCTAACTCTACCAGAACGACTACCAACTACTGGTAGTTCTGTTACACTTATTTTTTCTAGTGATGAATTTATTCAAGCTCAACAACAGTTAGCCCGGTGGGCGAGTGAGGACGGTGTGGGGCAGGCGGGTCCAAGCGGCGCAACTCCTCGAGAATACTTCCCATCTCCCAGCAGTTCAGCAAGCGAAGAACCTCCGAGTATCGCTCGCGCGCCTGCACCCGCGCCTCCCGCCGCCCCAGTTCATCCAGATCACGCTACCATCCACAGGCCCAAACGCTATCCCGAATATAAACACTGATAGTGACTTACAGGGTAGACTAGAATACCACGATTTTTCCTATAAGGGTCTGACTCGCCCTTTATGCATCGGTTTCTTCGACTGATAATTCCTATGGAACGACTTCATTGAAGTCAGGCTGTATTCATTAATAAAAACTTACAACAAAGTGAGATTCTACTCGAACCTAAGAGTTAGAATTAAATCGACCTCGTACCCGTGTTAACTGTAAGTGTTGTGCCATCAGACAAATTAACATATATATTTGTTAAAAATTGTTTTAAAGACTTTTATGCAATCGTGCATTAAAATGCATGTATATTCTAAATCCGTGATGTACATGTTAATCCAGTTTTGCCTTAGTTTTTGCGCGCTCGCCTTCCGAAATAGTGGAAAATGAGCGCTCTTTCGTGCGTTATGATGACGAAATCCTTCGGATACGAAACGATTTTTTTATTGTAGATGTTAGTTCGCGAATTCTATTACCCTTACTCTTCACGGAGGCAATGGCCTAAATCATCATAACCATGATATTAGTTCTCGTTTAAAATTGGAGAAGCAGTCTTGTTAAAACCTTTCTGATTCATAAAGTGCTTATAATTGAATTAGTTTTTTAGTAAATATTCGATTTAGGAAAAACGTTAAAATATATTACGAAAACCTCTATTTAAAGAGAATTGATAATTATATCCCGTCGCGTCAAAAAAGAACTGCTGTTTAATATCTTTAAATAAAACCTCGTTAACATCAATTACCAAAGCTACAATGCATTTTTGGACGTAATACGTATCGTGAATAAAAAGCTTTAAATAAACAAATAATTTATAAAAAACTTATCGTTTTTGTTGTATTTACTAATTTTATATAACGTTAATTTCTAGACAGGTAAGTTCTTAGATAATAACTCTTCAGGTATGATCAAAATAAAAACACTCTTGCTGTGAAAGATTAATAAAAAAACATACCATATCAGTTATTTTCTTCCAAACAATAAAATTTCTCCGCTATACCAATTTTTGATCAAACTATCTAGGTGTTTAGCAAAAACGTGATCTATATATTTTTTGATCATACTGTAAACAGTTATAAACATAGTAGAGAGGTACGAAGGTTTCTAGATTATTACTGGTGCTAAAAATTTTATATGTAATATCTTTTTTTATATAAGTATACTAACATGAAACATTGGCAACAACACCATTGATATAGATACCTCGTCCCTAAAAACTAAACTTTATAATTGTTAAAAAACTGTGAGAAAAAATTGAAAATTTAGGTGGAATTAGCAGGTCAGCTTCTCTAAATATCATTCGTTCATAAATTGTTATAAGATATTTTTATGCTCCATCCATTCCTAGAATTGTACAAGAACATTTTCATTAAGTCGTTGGTGAGCGTTAATGAATGTGTAGTTTATTTATGCAAATTTAGATTTGCAATAGAATCTCGCAGATATCTGGCTAATATATTCTTCGCTGGATCTCCAGATTATCTAGATAATTGGCCCGATTCAATTGTAAATCGAATCCGATGTTAAATAGATATAGATATTCGCTCACCGCGATTGACAATTCTAAATGCTCATTAGAAATAACACAGGTTTATGAAGACATTTGTTTTAGTGGAGTGCATTAGTGACATTTTAGGGTGCAAGTGTATATAAATTGAACGTATGGTTATTATTATAATTCCTCACATTGATAGACAATGACATCCTAAATTCGTAAAACGAATTTTATTTCTCACATTCCGCGCCTATTTACTTGGTGGCTTTATTTACAGAAATTTTTTCAGCACGCAAGCGTTCAAACAAATTACTATAGAAATGTTTCGCATAATCCTCTGCAAATGACGATTATATAATCGTCAGTTTAGTTTTCATCCAGGAATACGTTTTGTGTAAGTATGTAGAAGTTTCGGTTTTCCAATGAAAGAATTCTAAAAAGTATTTCACTTAGAAAATTAAGCTGGTGATTTTACTAATGTCAAATTCTTTGTATGAAAACTAAACTTGGAAAACTACGTATAAATAATTAAATGTCAATTATATCGTTCAGAAAACGTAAATATCCAGTACGTTTGTTTTCTCTGATTTATTTAACTAACTGTGTAGAATTAGATGTTGCTGTATATTGTTGTACCTCCAACCCTACTATATTATTTACAGATCCCATATAGATAAAAACGTTCCTTATTATTGGATGTGTGCCAATAAAAATGAATAATTTATCGCTTAATTGCACAATTTATTTAATTTACGCACATTATATGCATTTTAACAGCAGCTGTTGATAAAAAGTGAGAATCAATACTCACTGTTGTGTTACTTGTTAAAATCTTATCTCTTCTTTATAATACATTCCTTGCCATAAAATGTACATTAAAAAGCTATAAAATAAATATCCGAAATGTCGATTTTAGAAGAGATAAGATTTCAAAAAATATTATAAAAGATTTAAATAAATATAATCAAATCACTAGCGGAGTTTTCTAAGCGAAGATAGGTGGATGTAAATATAGTGTTACGATGATATACACTGCCTAAATAAAACAATTATTACCTAAATATTGAAGTTTTATGACAAACCCTTATATACCCATTTAAGATTCTTGGCGCCGCTCGAAAAATATTCGTATAAAAATTGGAACAAGGAGATCCGTCAAAATTGCGCTGCCCGTTTTTAACACTGAAAAATGCATGTAATAGAGAATAAACAGTAAATATTCTAACACGAAACATTACAAAGAAAGCTGTCGAAAGAAAAGTGATAGAGTTCCTTTTGTACCAGAAATAGACATGGGGTATTGTATTATTTTAAATTACAAACATTGAAATACTAATAGTTATGCCCGCAAATGTTGTACATAAAATACATACACAACATATAAAATTCTTCAATTAATTTAACCAAAACTTTCAAAGATAGCCGCTGGTTAGTTTCGGAATTACTTCTCCATCCTCAGAAAGTCGTCAACAGCTTCAAGCATCAGCTCCATCTAGCAAAGTTGCTCTTCAATAAATGTATAAGGTTTGTCCACAAAGTATCCGACCTTACGCTATGCTTTGGAAGCCACACCAGCTTTTGGAACACTCGTTAGTTTCTTCGTCGCATACAATTTTGTCATTCGCATTTTCAAATTCCTTTTCTTTTAAGAGATCTTCAATTTATAGAAAGCGAAAACACACAGAGGTCTGGAATATACCATACTTAGTCAAAAACAGCAGCCAGTCAGCGCTTTTCCAAAAAGAAGTCTTGTCCTTCGCACTGCATTGCATAATCTTTTCAGCAGTACTACGCTTTGTGAACAACACCTTTGGTCGAAAAAACCGTGCATGATTGTTTCTTGACGTTGCCAGATTGCTCTGGGTGGCTTCCATGCGATACTCCTAATGGAACAACTTTTTCAGGTATTCGACTCGTCAACAGACCTTGAGCTAAACATACTGAAACAGTGATTTTTGGTATTACAGTTGCATCATTAGCTTTGGAACAACTTTTTCAGCTACGCAACTCGTCACCAGACCGTGGGTTAAACATGCTGAAACAATGTTCTTTGCTATTATAGTTGCTTCATTATCTTTGGAATAACTTTTTCGTCACAGGCTTTGAGTTAAAAATGCCGAAATAACTATTTTTGCAATTACAAGGTTGCTCGCGCAATCAAACGATGATTTCCGTTGACTGCAATTCGCACACGCGTTTTTGTGTTTTCTAGCCGTTACAAGCATAAAGTGTGGTCATCTTTGTCGCACTAATCTTCATCCCAATACTAACCGTTTCCAAACACAGATGCCGATACGTATGTACTGAAGCCTTTTATAATTTAATTTCGTTCTTATATTTTTAGTTGTACATAATTTGATTTCTATTGTAAAAAATTGTTCCGTGTCCCAAGTTAAATAAAGCATGCACGCTTTGATTTATGCTCATCAACACTTGTATTCTTTATTCCTCATTTTGTATTCCTATTGTATTGTAAGTATTTTTGCTTCTCGTATCGCTAGACGAATGCCCAAGATAATATGGTCCCAGTTAATCAATTAATTATTTAATTTCTACCTGTCGTTATTTAAATATTGTACTTAGCTAACTCATTCTATTGCTTATTATACGTTTTTTCCCTACCCTGCTAACCGAAAGAATTTAGCTGTTGAACCGCACATCTAAGGCTAAGTTACTAATCTTTATTAAATTAATATTTAATACAGTCCACTTAATTTAACTGGTCTCTTGGTTTAGCCTATTTTACATTAATTAAATTGTTTTTGCCACGACCAACATAAATAAAAAATTCTTTTTCTTCCATTCCCTACCTAATTATGGTCCTTCGAGTCGTATGTCTATTTACGTATCTGTATTTTCATTTCCAGTTCCAAATTTTACCTTACAGGTTTTTGTATAGTTCGCATCTAACCTCTGATCACATATTTTCGTCTATTGTCCCAAGAGATCCTATGTATAATTGTATAGTCATTTTAATAATTATCGCAATGTGCCTCTTTAAATATATATGTCAGTTCCTTCTAGAATTAAAACTCGATGTTTATTAGTCGTTTTTTATGTTTATTTATTGAAATATTATTTATGTGTATTTTAATTATCGTCATGAGGTAATAAATTACTTGAAAATATTTTTTTAAAATATAAATAAGTACTATTTAGAACCTAAATTAAACTTTTCCATAGAAGCAATTGTGGTGACAATCATTATTACAAAATTTAATTAAATCTTAGTTCTAATTTTTGAGGACAGTTCAAAATTATTTAAAATAAATCAAAAACTCTTTGTGTCTATATTATTTGGCTATTTATTTATCAAAATGCTTAGTGTCTTTTGTACGTAAACAATATCAGATATTGTACACAATTCGAATGCGTGAATATTCATAAATTCTTCTTGCGATTTCGTAATAAAATCGATACGAATAAAACTTAGAACAATTCCTTGCTGGTTTATCAGAAGATGTATAAATCAAATCAGTATAAATGATTAAATTCCATTATTTGAAATAAAATTCAACTATCGAAGTCGCAAGTTAACTTTTGCCTACAGCAGTCGAAATGAAGGTCACGTTTGAACCAAATCGTTCAAACATTGTTTTGGCAAAATTACATATTCCCAAGTTTTCTGGTGAATTTCATTTATCGCTAAATTCAATTTTATTATTGATTTTAACTTGCTTTGTTTGATAGAGAATTTTCAGTATCTTTTGAGTTCGCTACTACTGAACCACTTTAAATCATTGAACATTTGCTCTTTACTCATGTTAATTACAAAACCGTGTTGAATTTCCTCAATCCCAAATGTGAAGTCGCTTTCCATTGTGGTAAGCTGTTAAATTTATGGAGAACTGATAATGAGAAATTTTTGGACACTTATAATGTGCACTTTAATTTGTTGCAACCACTTCCAAGATACTTTTTGCTACATTCTTTTTATCTAATTTTGCTTCTCTTTTTCTTCTTCTATTGGATCCATGGAATTGGGCTGATAATGTTTTAATAATTCTAAAAAAAAAATAAAAAAAGAGGCTTCCCCAAAAAAATTTCGTTTATTTAAATTTAAAATGTTTTAAACAAAATTCTTTTGGGGAAGACCTATCTTTTTTCAATTATTAAAAAGTCTTGCTCCTCGTTTCAAAACCCACAACTGCAACACTAAGCTTCCCAACTTTAGACTTTATTCGTTTGTAAGAGCTTACTCTAGGTCCGGTGGAAATGTTGAAAGCATCCGGCAATTTTACTTTTAAAACCTTTTGATAAACCTAATCCCAAACAATCTCTGACATTAAAATTAAACTATTTCCACATTCAAAGCCACTTAATCTTTTCTCGTACCCAAGCAATTGAATTGAGTTTTTTGTAACAATGGTTCTCTTTAACTTTGTTATGAAACAGTCCCGCTTATGTGCCAATTGTCTCGGAAATCGTTTAATTTCAGCTTGCTCTAAATGTTTGTGTCGGGCTTATACCAATATATGTATTCGTTAGTACATTTTAATAAACGCCCTAGTTCTATCATTCAAAATACAATTTTCTTTCGTACTGATTTCTAAACTCTTCCTTTGGCAAATATTGAGCCTATGTCTATAGTAGATAACTTGAGTAATAACTCCCACACATACACACATACCCGCCTTGAAATGTAGGCGCATCGTAGAAGGCGATGGACTTACTACTTTTGAATTTGTTTCTCTCCATCTAGACCAAAACAATTTGTTGCTCTTAGGATTTGTATGAGACATACTTGTTTTTCTTTTTTTCAGTTCTCTGTTTACTATCCTTTTTCCTTTGAACAACTGGTAAACTTTATTTTGTTTCACTTAGACTTTCTTCAAATTTAAATTTTTAAATTACTCATTCCTTTAGTTATCTTAATGTCTTGAATTCTTCTTTAACATCTTATCAGTTAGAATATAGCTTATTCATTTTACTCTTTACATATTTTCTTATGTCACTCCGTTCACGGTGAAGTTAACGAGTGCTTGCTCTTGCTTTAGACCACGAACTCATTTCGTTTTATCCTCGTTTCTTTGTTGCCATTGGGTTGAACTGTCTTTCCTCGTTTTTTTCTTGTTTAATTGATTCGGAGACGTCCGCATTAATAATTAAACCTTTTTCTTGGGGTAGGCTTTTTTAACTCATTGCTAACTATTTAGGATTTAACGGCCTGTGTTTGGTTATTTGAATAGTTTCATATTCTAATTTGAGTTTACCTCTTTCTTTACTTCTGCCAGTAGTGCTTATCCGTTCTACATCAGTTATTGCTTGCTTTATTTAATCGGTTTGATCTGATCAATTGCTTCCTTCTTGTTGTTTCGAGTAATCTTGACTTGGTTCTTTTTTTCTCTTTAGATCTCTTGTGTAATATTTGGTCTTAGTTTTAGACTCTTTTGGATTACTTTAACTTTTAGCTTTCAAGTTATTGCTCTCCCCTTTCTTTTACTCAGACTGAAAAGTTGGAAATACTTGTTGCGAAATCCCTTCTGGATGTCATTTTTTTGGCGAAAACTTTGGGTCGTACTGACTTGATTGAACGTGAGATACGTTTCCGATTTGAAGGCCTTTGTGTCTGCTGACGAATAGATAATTATTTACTTGACATATTTCTTTGACTTGACGATTGTGTCTTTCTATTACAAGTATTCTGTGTCTTACTTGTATTTTGGTAAACTTGTATTCTCCTATTTTGGTTTGCTTAGGCTTAATTGATTATATCTCATAGTTGTTTAGAATTTTGATATGTTGTCGCCGTGTCCATACGACATTTCGACGTTAGTTTAGGTGGTGATCGTCATAGTTCAGGTTTAGTGGTCATGCTTTCGGCATTGACGTCGTTATTGATTTAATCTTTTTTTTAGCCCACAGGGCGTATTTCAACTTAGACTTTCGGCCAGTTACTTGTGACGTGGGTTCTGTAACGCTTTGGTCACTTTTTTCTCGTTGTTTACACCTGGCTGTACTGCGATGATCGCTTGAGTTGAACTTACACTCTGGTTCAGGGTTTTACTTTTGATCCCTTCTTAATAGGGCTTCTTAGATGCTTCGGAATTGTTGAATTTCCGATTACTTAACCTTTCTTTGGAATAAAGGCTGACTTTTCTGGCCGTATCAAGTTTGATTTCTAGTGGTAACGGTTTTACAACTTCCTGGCCTACGTTTTGGGGTTATTTTGGTCAGTATTGTCGTTTCTGCGTGACGGACTCATCACTAGATAGGTCCGATCTGTCTTCGATACTTTAAACTTTCACTACGTTTACTTCCTTCAGCAATAGTAGTGATGCTACTGTTCGAGGAGTCTTCTTAGACCGCTTGTGTAGTGTTCGGTTACCTTGCTGTTTGGATACGATTTCTTTGTTGTTTCGGTAACACACGAGGAATTTGCGATGGTTATCCCTACTGTTCTGCATGGAACATTAGTATTTTGAGCTATAGGTGCTCGCTGATTTCTTTTGGGTGATGACCATCTCGGTTCGACGAATGTTGGTTGTATTTCGGTATATTTTGACTTTTCGAGTGGTTTTATTTACTCTTGCACTTTTGATACGTTCGTGTAGTTGTTTGTTGATCCGTTAATATTCTTAGTCTTGCCGTTTCTCTTAGTGAGCATATTATGTACAGATAGGTAAGCCATTTTTTTGGGGTTTTAGGTTTACGTGTTTGGTCCCTAGATTTAAGTTAGGTTTAGGCCTTTTACTGGTTTTCGACTTTGGATTCGTTATTGGTTTCCCTAGGAAATCTACCCGGTTTTTCTCTAGCATTGTTTACCTAGGGGGGGGGTTATCTTGTTGGTGGGGGAATTTGTAACAGTCTCTTTTTGTTAGTCGACATTTTTGAGTATTCTAGGGCTTTTGATTTAATTTGAGATCAGCTAGTTTTTGTAAATTGTGTTTACTTTTGCGTTTCTAATTTTTCGATGCATTCTGGGTTGCCTAACTTCGTCTTTTGTGAATTGTATTCGCGAGCGTTGTTATCTGTTCCCATCGCGTGTCATCAGGTTGTCTGCACTGGTTTGTTGTGGAAAACGCACGCTATTTGTTTCGCTCCATCTAGTTTCGACGACCTTTTGGTTTATTTTTCTCCTTTACATAAAACACCTACATTTTTAGGGTGAATAGGCATCCCTTAGTTATGTGCAAGGTTGGTTGATCGATTTTTTTCTTTATTTATTTTTAGTGTTTTAAGTATGGGATCCAAAATGCCCGTTACTTTTGTGAAATCGACGTCATGGTTATAAAGCCGCCGACTACTTATGGCTGTGCCCGTCGTTACGCTTTGGAGGGTTCCTTTCGCCTTGGTCAACCTACTTCTCCACACCAGAGCCTACCTTTGTTCTACCTTTCTACGGCCATAGCGCGAGAACCAGCGGTTTGCGAAGGAGCGCCCGTCACGATGATTTTGGTCTGTTAAGGATAGAATCTGTTTCCCCTGAAAACTTCTACATTCAGGTCAGTTTATCTTATCTTTCGCATTTGGCACCCGCCGAAGACGGCGAGAGTCAATTACGTTTTGGGACCTATGAATTGCTGCTTTGCATTCTGATATTTATTTTCTACATTTTATTTTATGTTACAGTAATATTAGTTATAGTTATTCATTAGAATTATTTGATTTTGCCTATACGTCGTTGCCTATATGTCGTTCATGCTGTTTTAGACACATCAAGCAATGTTGTGTTCAAGTTTTGTAATGCCAGTGCAATCGTGTAGCTGTTCCTATTTTTAAAATTGGGGAATCCCCTACTAACTTGGATAGAATTTCCTTTTTACAAGTTTGCTCATTATCTGCTATCGCTGTATCTAAATCTCATACCTTTTTTATTTTAAATGAAATCATTAGTGAGCTTCGCTTTTCTATCTATTCTAAGGTAAATAAATGCCGGTATAATTTGTTTTTGATACATCTTATCTTTGATATGCCTTTCTGTGTTGGTGCCTTACTTAGTGTAGCGTAGTTAGCGTAGCATCGCTCATCAATCGAATCTTCCTTTTGTTCTTCAAATCGTAATTGGATCAGCTTCCATGCATTCTTCTCTCAAAACTGACTTACTCTTTCTTTGTCATTTGGTAGTTTTGAACTTTGAAAATACACGATAATTAAGAACTAACCCAACTTGCTTTCAAAATTTGTGAATTTAGGTCTTTTGGAAATCCGCAAGAGGATCATTTTGTTTTACAATCCCTTTATCCCCACATTTGTCATTTTCGTCGTTTAACAAGCGAAAACGTTTATTGCACATGCTGTTGCCTTTCACTTATCAATCTGTTGAATTATTGAGAAAACATATTTCAAACTTTCCAAAGTTTTAGTTCCTTTCATAATTTACCAACTCCCTAAAAAGGGTACGCAACAGTTGATATCTTCGCTTCAAACCTCAAAATTCTGTTTCATCTTCAGTTCTCGCCTATAACTCTTGTGTCATGTTGTTGAAAACTACCTTGCTTCCTCTTCTAAATACATGTCATTTTTATTTACTAGCTCAACTTGTATAAATAGTTTTTAGAGATTCAAATAGTCTAATTTCATTTGAATAGATACATCTATGAGTATACTATTATTCTACATTGACTTCAAATTCTTGCTTACAAATTGAACCTACCTGGTTATGTTCCTTCTGAACTTAACGGAGCTGACCTTCCATCACGTCGTGCTTCTTCCTTACATCTCATCAACAACTTCTCTTGGCTCTGTGGTCCGTCTTGTCTTATCGAACCTCCATCCAATTGACCTCAAAAGATTATTAATTTTGACCCTCAAACATAGAAATGCATACCTTCTTTAATCGTTACTTCAAATCCTGACATTGCCTTTTTTCCTCACATTTTGTTTTGGCTTCGTGCTGTTCGCATTACTGTTCGCGTATCTCGTTATTTACCTTTATCATCAACAAGCTTAATTAACACGTGAACATTCCTCTATACCCTTCTATGTGCATTAAAATTGTAAGCAAACACTAAGGGTCGGACTTCCAAGACCTGTCTTATAGGAAGGTCGATTCGTAATAGGATACACTGATTGTGGGGATCTAACATAATTATCATTGGCGATAGCCTTTTTAAATAGTACAGTTCATAGTGCAATCGATCTTATTATGTGAAAGTTTAATTAGGGAATTATATCACAGAAAAACCCGCAATGTCCATGGAAGTGGATATCTTTCCTGTCGGCGCATCTGTCTATGAAAGTATTAATCAGTTATCACTTTGGACTTCCTTGAGCTAAAAATTAAACCGTTAACGAATTTTTCGTGATCTCTATTATACTTCAGAAGCACACACTAATTATCAGTCTCATTCAACGAAAAGTTTTTATTGAGTAAATAATTCCTTGTTATTTGTGAACTAAAGTAAATATTAATTTTGGTTTAAACCAAGTACAGTAAGGTTCGAATTTTTAAGCAGTTTTAATGGTCGAATTTTCTTAGTTTTCCTTAGGTGTGCTTTTATAGGTTTTTAACACTCCCCAAAAGTTTTCTTAAACTGCGTGGCGCTCTATCAATTTTCCCAACATTTGAATGGCCTGGTGCCCATATTCACTGAGCGTAGCGCCTAGATCTTTCGATTTCCTAGAGTTCTGTTAAATGTGAACTCAACTTTATATCTCTTATTAGAAATCTATTTGAAACTTTGAGGTTCTACTACTTGCACAGGTATAAATGTTCAAGTGTTCATTTCTGTTCCACTAAAAAATGTCATTTGGTTCCTCCTTGAGGCATTCTTGGAAACACTAGTTTATTAATAGTAATTTTGTCTTATGTTGTTGACATATCGACGTTGCAAGTTTTCGATCATCTTTAGTAAAATCTATCCAATTGTTAACCGTTTATAAGGAAATTAATTAATTGTTTTAAAGCCTTTATTTATTTTCACTAAATTATGATTATTTATTTACACATACTCAACTAAATATTTATTTCACAGTACGCTAGAAATAAATATTTACTTTTATATTTATAACAGCTTCTTAACCAGACAAGTTCTTAAGAAAACAAAACTAAGGCAATTTAAAATGCTATTTATATAGAAAGGAGAAATTCTGAAACATTCAAGAAAAATAAAGGATAAAATTAGCCAGAATACTGATGCAATAAATTCCAATGCCATGGCATCATTGTAACGTTGCAGTAATGAGTCACTGATGATTGAATCATTTATTTTAATACCAAAACCTTCTACTAAATTATTATTTCTAATTATCTTAAACTGTCACCTCCTTAAGCCTGTTGCGTCCCGTAACAGCGACGTTGGATTTTGTTATTACAATAGTCCTATCTGTGCTTGCAAATGCCGGAAGATACATCGCGAGACATAGTTGCAGCCCCATTTACTCTTAGATCCTTAGATCTTAGATCCAACTGCACACCAGAATCTTGATAAGGGTATCTCGAAACACTACTTCCAACATGTTACGTACCACACGGCAGTTAAGCTGGTCTAGATCACAACCCAACTTTCGTAAGACTAATTTTCTACAGCACCTGCACAACTTTATTCCTTTAGGTCCCATAATGCCTTCCTCAAGTCTTCATAACGTGGCCTCTGATAAAACAAAACTTTAGTCACAAGGTAGTAAATGCTTCGCAGACCTTGACGGTGGCGTCACAGTAAGTGACAATTTCTGGGCCTTGCTTCTATATCTCTTCTACGTCACCATATCTCTTTCTAAATTTGTCTGCGATGCCACGTGACATTTGGTCGTCTTTAGCAACACAATTGGTCAAGGAGTACTCCTCTAGTAAATCAAACAAATTTCTGTATTCTCCAGTGGCAACACTAAATCGAGCTTTGTAAGGTACCGATTAAACTGACAGATTCACTAAATGACTGTTCACTCTTCTTTGCTTCTACTTTTCTCACTTAATATGATTCGCCCACTGTTCATATTCTTGTTATTCCTTGGGTTTCCTAGGAGAAATATCAATATTAGATATATGACATCGTTGTTCATTTTAGAATATTATATGGATCTTCCCAGGATCGTTTCAATTTAGGAGATAAACTTGAGGCGGGTACAACTAAACCAGACATCATAGTGGAATTTAATTTGATCACTAGCAATCTGGATTTATTGCGAAATCTCTCATGATCTTTCGACATATTTATCTTCAGTAACCTCCTCCTCTCTAGGCTTACTTCAAAACTCCAAATCATACGATAATCAACTTCATGTCCAAAAAACACTACAGTTCTCCTCTGTGATCTCGTTTACAGTTGATCGATATGCCATGAAGAACAGGTGTAAGTATTGGTACCAATCTCTTTGATGGTGTGAGACAACTTCTGATAAATATTTTCACATTGTTCAACTCATGTGCTCCACTATTCCACCTGGCTGTAGATGGAGAGCAGTTGTTCAGGTTTTGCGTATTTTGAACAGCTAGTAGAGACTTTGGTATAAGGCTAACTCAAAGTTTCTTCCTTGGTCTGAATGTAATTCCAATAGAATTTCAAAATCGTTAACCAGTTCTTTCACCAGGGCCTCGGCCACTGTAACTGACTCTTATTTTGGCAGAGCGTATATTTACTAAAATTTTACTAAAATATTCTATTGCAACTAGGATATACTTGTTTCCTGCTTGTTTCGGGAAATGGACCAGCTATATCAACTGCTACCCCTTCAAATGGGCTTCCCACACTATATTGCCTCATTGATGCTCCCCGCCTTCACAATGAACTGTTCCCAGATGCGCAACTTATACATTTTCGACATCACTGCTTAACATTATCCCCGCAATTTATGCATGGAAATCTATCGCGGATCTTTTTCAAACTCTTTCTACATTCATATGGATCATCATGCACTTGCCGCAAAACTTCCGCTACTGTGTTTTCCGGAACAACCAACTGCATTCGTCTTTCACTTCCATCTTCATTTTCTAGGGCTCTTTTCAGAATGCCATCCTGAACCTGCAAGGAATCCAATTGAGACGAACATGCTTCAAAATTAAATTAAATGAACCCACTTCCTACCAACGAGGTCTTTGATCTTCATTCCTCCATTTTAATAGCAACTTACTTCAGATCTGGTACTTTCTTGATCTTGATTAACATTATCCGGTTTCTAATCATCGTTGATTACAGAAATACTATTGCCAAAAGATTTTTCAACTTTTAATACCAACTACGATCAGCGTTTGTAATCTTCTGGTTAACCCCATCTTGGGGTTTCGCTAATTTCTAGTCGTTCAATCCATCTCGATATTTGGCCTTCTGGATACTTATACTGTAGTGGGTATCAAGTTGCGTGATGAGTAACTTCATAAGAAATTTCATCCATCGAGATTTTACTAAAGTGTTTTACAGCCTTTATCATCACTAACAATTCTTTGCGTGTAAAATAATACTTCCTCTCAGGTTTGGGCAACGTTTTGCTGAAATATCCAATTACTCGTTACTATCCAACCTGAATTTGCGATAACGCTGCTCCCAGACCAACGTCTCTAGCATCGATATCTAAGACAAATCTTCTTTCCATTCTAGGGCAGGTGACTAAAGGTGCGGTTACCAAAGTTCGTTCAAGTGCTTCAAAAAACACCTGGTAGCTATTGTTCCATAAATACGGTTGGCACTCTTCAGTAACTTTGGTAAGAGGTTCAGTAAATATAAGTATGAAACGGCAATGGTAAGCGCTTAACCGCAAAAAACTTTGCAACTCATATTTATCTTTTAATTGTGACCATTCTGATACCGACTGTATATTCTTTGGATCAGCTCCGACACCTTCTTCAAAAACCAAATGGCCCAGGTATTTTTCTAGGCTTTGAAACAAGTTGTACTTTTTCAAACTAAGCTGTGGATGTTCACTTTGCAATTGTTGAAACACTTCTTCGTATTTTTTAGATGTTCATTGAAAGACTTTCCGATAACTTTGGCATCTTCAAAGTATACTAGATAGGTTTTCCCTCTCAGGAGCAATTACATTAACCTCTCAAACGTCGCTGGCGCATTACACAATACAAAGGACATTATTATGAACTGCCAGAGACCATGGCCAATGGAGAATTCTGTCTTTTCCCAGTTTTCGGTCTCCGTACCGACTTTTCACTATCTACTTTTCATGTCTAAAATTGAAAACCATTTGGAGCCTGAAATCGTATCCAAAGTGCCGTCAATTGTAGGTAGAGGGCAGCTGTCCCCTTGGTCTCATTGTACAAGCGACACTAATCCACACCTAATCTAGTTTTACTATCTTTCTTTTTAGCAAGTGCAACTGACGATGCCCAAGAACTGCAGCATGGTTCTATAATCCCTTCACGGGCCATATCCTTGGTTATCTTTTTGACTTCCTCTCGTTTGGATAAAGGGAGATCCCTTAGTCATTGACGTGTTGGTTGGGCATCTCCAGCAATTATTTTCTGGGTCACAATATTTATCTTGCCTTCAAACCGTCAGCCGTGGCAAATACAGCGGTATATCGTTGTACTAATTAACCGGCATTATTCTTTTGCTCATTAAATAAATCGTTGTCCAAGGATTCAAGTATAGTACGCGGCTTTGATAAATTCTTTGCAGGCGCTACTTTCGCTCCGGTTTCTGTAAAATGTACTACACATGAGATGCAATTTCTAATTTGGTGTTCTTCTTTAGAGGCATTTGGAAGCTATCATTCATCAAGAGAGGAGATATCGTTCGCTTGACATCAATCAAAACCCTTTCAGCTAGAATACCGCGGTCAATATTTGTTTTTCCAGTTTCTAGGGTCCCTACGCATCCTAGCCTAACGTCTTTATCCGGTTAGCTTATAACTATTGTTTCACTTTAACTTTTACGGTAAAGTCACCTCTTCTGCTAGCATTACTTTTATTGCGTGGTCTTCTCGTTGTTTAATGAGTATCTCTTTATCCACAGCTCTTATAATGTAATTCTTTAAGTCTAAAGCCAAGCCAAACTGAAATATTATACCCACAACCAATATGACAGCATATTCAATATCAGCTACTAGTATGCGATGCGACACTTCCTACAACCAATCTTAATATCTGCAGTAATTTCACCATGAACGATCGCACGGTTTTGCTGTAGCTGTTCGTAATCACAGCTGGGAAGACAGTAATCTTCCGTTCCCAACAATGTCTGGTTTCATTAGGGTCTTCAATACTCTTGTATCCAACAGCTTTTGACAATTCTTTCCTGCGCTTGTTCCATTAGTGTAAAGACTGTCCAGTTTATGTTTTAACGATGCCACATGGACGTCTTTTCACATCGATCTTTCTAGTCTTCCTGGTGATATGTACTATTAACGGGACTAATTGCAGCATGTTGGAAATTTTTCGGTATATGTCCATTCCATATTCCTAACGCCGTGCTCGTTGCACTACTAGTCTTTGTACTTTAATTATTTTTAACGCTGTTTCTTCCAGCTCGATTTTTTTTCCTCAACCGTACATACGCGAACATGGCCTTTAAGATGCTTGTTTGGCCGCTTCAAATTCCAGTGCATGAGCTAATATACTTGTAAGGTCACATAGGCGTGCTAATCTAAGCACCTCTTACGTATTGGAAACTCGAAGACGATCCACAAATGTTTGCACCCCAATTTATTCAATTAAGCTTTTTGAGTATCCTAATCTCACTAGTCGTGCAAACTCAGTTAAGAATTCCATGGAATTTTTTCCAATTCCCTGTACCAAATTCCTTATCTGGGCACAGTAAACATGTTGCAGTGTTTATCACCATATCACATTTCTAGTCTTAAAACAAGATAATCAAAATTATTCTGCACATCATCTGTTATGGTTTGTCAAACATCTAAAACATCCCCACGTGGAGGTACTATTAGACAGTTACCTATTCTTCTGTTGCAGCTACCAAGAACCGTTTATGGTAATGAGCCCAAGATGTCTTCCTGTCGTACGTGGATACTTTCGCGTGTCTTCTATCGTTTACCATGTCATTATTAGCAGTAGGTACGTAAAGGATCCGCTCTGCATTGATTTCTGTTGATTGGTCGTGAGGCACGCTGACACCTTTATTTACAATGAGGCACATACATTTTTGATGTAGTGCATCACATCGTTGATATCTCAAAGACAGTTTTCGCCTTTAACTTATTTTGACTTGAAGTGATTTATTCTTGAAATTTAAGCTAATTTAATTTAACTGACATTATCTCATCTTATATGTTGTTGTAATTTCATTCCTTAAATTAATTTGACTGGATTATATTCTTCCTACAGCGTAGCTTGCCTTGTTTTAGTTTTGTTTGTAATTTCATCTTGCAATTTATTTTGATTTCGTTTAAATTCTTCTTGATTAGATTCAATTTGTTCTTGTAATTTAGTTTGATTGGATTTCATTTCTCTTTAATTGAAATCCATATTTTCTTGTAATTTAGTTTTACTGTATTTCATTTCTTCCTGCTTCTTTTGCAACACTTCCATCAGCGACTCCATATTTTTATCGGCTCTTCTTGTCACCACCATATATAAAATAATGAACACTAGCTTTTAATTTATTAATAGTGCGTGGGTTCACACTTTCAATAACAAATAGGACACTCGGCATCAATGCAATGAAACTAGTCAATTATTTTAACAAAACTAAACTAAAGGAATTTAAACTGCCATTTATATAATGAGAAGAAATTCTGGAACATTCAGGAAAATAATGAATAAAATTCTGATTCAATAAATTGCTGTGAGCTTGAATTTATTTAGATATCAGTTGCAGTAATGAGCCATTCATGATTATACCATTTATTTCAGTTTTAAGGAATCTACTGAAATGTTCCAGAATCTTTTACAAAATTGGTGTTGTTTTTAATTTTGTTACAATATATAGATTTTGGTATTTATTTAGAGATGCAAACAATAGACTGCAGAAGTTATTTAAAAGATGTCCCTAATATATTTTGCATGTCCTTTAGATTCAATCAGTCAATATTTAAATTTAATATAATTCACATCACACGAACTAGAATAATAACACACAATAATCAGAAAATAAATGTTTACAACTAGATACCAATCCGAAGCTTCTTACCCACCTTACCGTTTTCTTTATGGAAATAGCACAATCGCCGTGACGTATTCTGGTTCTCATTTATATAAGAAGGTAATGGTTGCGCAAATTAAAATGCACCACCACGAAGATGTATCGTTTCAAAAAGAAAATCCTAGATATCTACTATATTAATAATAAGAGGCAAGTACTACTTCTTTATGAATACATGAACACGTTTTAGTATTGATTTACTAGATACACAGTTAACCGATTGTTTACCATTATAAAATAATATAATAGGCGGCTAAGAAAGTCGAATAAGAAAAAATTATCCAAGATTGAACTATAGATTTGAAGAGGACGAATTATAATATACAGGGTCCACCAATAGTACGTCGGTTTTTCATAGCTTTGATACTATAAGAGACAGAGATTTAAGATTTTTAAGGAGTATTCAAGACATAAATAGGCACGTCATAAAATTATTTTTGATTATACAGGGTGTGCCATAAAAAAGTAGCATGATGGAGCAGGATTCTTTTAAATAGCATACCCAACATATTTTGCTATATTTCAATTACGATTTATAGCTGTTATTTATATTATAAATTGTGGTACTATCCAGTTTATAGTTTGAAAGATATAAATTTTTTTGTGAAATACATTGCAACTTCATCATCGAATAAAAAAATCACGACATTCGCATAAAAATGAAGTTTAATAAACAACATTGTAGATTCCTATTACAAAAGTATTAATGATGCTTTAGTATAAATTTTGCGGCCTTAAGTCATACCGGGTGTTCAGAATTAATTTTTAAATTTAAGCAATTGCAGCAATTTTTTCAAATGAAACAACATGTATATGTTTTCAGTGTTCGATGTAGAATTAAATTCTGCGTCCATTGATGTAAGGGTTCCCATACCTATTTCGAATTGTTTTCCAAATATTTATAAAATTCATTAACACAAGTAAAACATGTACTTACCTACCCAAAGTGTTCTAATCAAGGTGCCGACTTTTATGCTGGGTGAAGCTCAAAGAAATTGTCTTTTATCGAGTAGGATATATCACCAACGTTATCCTGAAAGAAAAATACCTAACGAGACAAGTTTTAATAAACTACTAAATCGATTCATAGAAACAGGAAACGTTGCTTACTCGAAACACTCTAGAACGAAGACTGTAACACATGAGGAAAACGAATTTACGGTTTTTTTAGAGGTTATAGAAAATCTATGTTGCAACCAAAAAGACATTATCGAATCAGCAGGTATAAATAGCTGATCTGTGAGTCGAGTACTAAAGAAAACATAAATATCATGCCTATTATGTTTAGTTCACCAGGAATTCAACAATGCTGATTTTTAACGAAGAATGCAGTTTTGAAATTGAGCCAGGCACAAAAGGGGAGAAGATGGAGCATTTTTTGATAGAGTTTTATTTTCTGACAAAGCTACTTTCCACAGAAATGTTTTAATTAACTACCATAGTGTTCATTATTACGCTGTCGAAAACCCTAATCTCCTTAGACAAGTACACTATCAGCATCGGTGGAGTGTTAATGTTTAGAGAGATATTCTCGGCGAACACATTTTCAGTCATTACTTTTTTGAAAGAAGTCTGAACGAACCAACGTATTTAAACTTCCTACAAAATCAACTACCTAATCTATTGTTGAGATATGTGGCTACAATATGATGGTGCAACGACCCATTATTCAAGAGAACTAGGAAACTTTTTAAATAATGTTTATCGAGATAATGGATTGGCAGAAATTGCTCTATCACCGCATCTTCCTGCATTAAACTTTTTTTTATAGAGGTATGTGAAAGAAGTTGTTTATTCTAAACCACCAACCACAGTAGAAAATATGTCTTCCAAAATGCAACACCAGAAATGCTACGAAATATAAAAAGGGATTTTTTTTAATAGAATTGATATATGTTAGCAAGAAAACGGACAGCTTATGAACCCCTCCTATATTATTTTAGTTTTTCGATTTGATTTTCCTTTTTTATATGTTACTCATTTTGTGTTCTTTTATTATTGTGTTTTGCGATTGAAATTATTTATTTTGAATTTGAATCTGAATGTAAGCCTTTGATCATTGTAGATACGAGGATTGCCTTTTATGTTGTTACAAATGACCACTAGATGTCGCTAGTGTAATAAGTTATTGCCATATTTGTAAAATTTGACATTTTGTATTGTAAAATCCGTGG
>JAHWXV010132383.1:0-21489 GCA_024586415.1 Phrixothrix hirtus | reverse complement strand
ATATTGGTTAAGGAATTTTCTATTAAATTTTAGATTGCTTTCTAGAAGCTGATTCGAAATTTTAATATTATGAAACTTTTATCTGACGAAGCGGAAATTTACTAATACATTGAGCGGATTCGATGTCATAAAATAGATATGGAACGAAAATTCAGAATGAAAAATTATGAGCAAAACTATACAAATATGTGCTATTACGTAAAGTGTAAGTAATTGATAATGCGCAAAACAGGCTTCTTATAGTAGTATTGAAGGGTTTTTACTTTTTGAATCGAACTATACTAATTATTAGTGTGCCCTTAGCGTGTTTTCAGTTTAATGACGTTATTTGCGTTAACGGCGAAAATAGGTAAAAATATAGATTTTAAGTTAGCTCAACTTAAGAAACAAACATTCCTTATAAACCCTTCCTATATAATGTGATATACTTTTTATTTTTACGGCAATAATGGTATGCGGATGTTTCCAAATGGAAAGAAGTCTTTTCAGGAATGTGTATAAAGTAAGTCCTATCGGAAAGTGTTGTATTTGTATTATTAGTAGTATCGACAGATTAATTAATGGATCTAGTGGAAAATATATTTATATAGGGGTGCCTTAAAATACCTTCAGAAAATAAAATCTAGTACTATTAATATTTAGTACGCGTCTTAACCCTTGACCCTTCTTCAAAAGACATTAGATACAATTCACGAGATCTAAATAAGTTATTACCAGAAGTTCTAAACAATTTTTAGCAGATTTTAAAGAATCTATTATGGCCAAACAATTTTCTTCTTAATCTTTTGTAAATATCCATAAACATGTATTTGAAGTATCTGACAGTATTTTAACCTAACGCAATATTTAGTTCTCTGCTGATTTATTACTAAATTATATTTAATATAACTTACAAGAAAATCCCACCAAGTACCATTGTTCTGAAAAGGTTATTTAAATTTTCAAATTTATACTAAAGAATTAACAATCTCAATTAATTAAATCGTCTGACCACATTAGCTGGTAATTGCACTGTGAACACAAACTAAGGGAAGGCTCAAGTTGAAAATCGTATGGTAATAATTGGTAGAAGAGATCGGATGGGATAGAAATGGGTTTTGAAGATAATATACAGCCTTAATCATACATGCGACACCCTTTCTTTTTGTATAATTATGTTCGCGATTATTTTGTCAACAATAGTTGAAAATAGCTGCATGGATTGCTGTTAAATAGTGGGGTATATTTATCAGATTTGATTTAGAATTCAACAGTTTTTGGTGGTAATTGAGCAAAGTGGTTAACAAAGGCAGAGAATTAAACAAAAGAAAAACAAGATTACAATTACTTTTAATTATACTATATGAAGCAGCATATTTACATTTATAAAATCGTATAGCGCTCAATATGGTTCTTTTATCACTAACAAATTCAAAATGCATTAAGTGGTTGTTAATTAAATAGTAGGAATTGAGTTGAGTTTGGATAAGTTCAAATTGTGTTTTTGAGTTTCCAGAATTTTAATTTTGTTTGTTGGGTCACTTTTAATTTCAGTGAAACCATTGTTTTTAGAAAGCTTTATCATGATTATATGTAGTCAATTATATTAGCGATAATGGTGCAATTGCTTTTATCGGCTGTTATGATGGTAAGGTTACGCTCTTTCATTTTTAATAACAAAACTTATAGAAATGACAAAGGATTATTGATGGGAAGTCTGTTGACTCCAATACTCGCTAACATGTTCCTAGATAACATCAAACAACTATTAAATGGAAACATCTCGTTCGCCGACCCACTATTACAATACATCATTAACAACATTAAACCGTAACCCTAATTCATTTCCTTCCCCCTTTTTAAACTCTCTAAAACTTTTTCTAAACCAATTTATAATCATTTTTAAATAAATTTTCACTTTCCTCTAATAAAACCCTTTTTACTGACCACAAATACTCACTAGAATTTCTTTTATTAATAAACTTCTTTTCATACCTATTTGTTAAATTTTTAAATTTACCCACGATTTCGCAACCCATATCACATTAAAGTCATTAATTAACCTTACTGTTCTTTTATTAAATAATTCAAAAGCATCCCTTGAATTTTTACTTTAAAATACATTAAACAGAGCTTACTCTTTAGATTTCATTCCCTTAATTGTCCATCTTATTTCCTAATCATTCTCATAATAATTATTTTTACATTTTCAAAATGTTCAACATACACCACGTGCATTTTATTTTCCACTCAACAACACCATCTTGCAACTGTCCTAAAACTTTTCCTTTTACAGTTTCTATCATTTTTCTATTATGTATTTTAAACCCTTGAATACTATACAACCCAACACACTCCCGAATGAAATCGGTCACATTATTATAATATCCCTCCAACTCTTACACGCGCCGTTTTTATCGAAATCAAATCCTTGATCTTTTTCTATTTTCTAATTTTTATAAAAAGCTTTCTCTAAGTATACATCCAGTTCTCATCTTAATTGTTTAAGTATCAATAATTACAACTTTTCAAAATTTCTTTAAATACATTCAAATTATAAAAGTTATTATCTTTATTTTAAAAAATTCTTTCAAATTTAAATTATTTAATTATTATCTCAACATGTTAAAAAATCTATATATCTGATTTTAATTAAATTCTTGACTCATGAAATTTTTATATATCTGATGATGGGATCAACAAGACCCCGAAACATGTCATATTATTATAATGAACACTAACTAAACAACCTTACATCTTTATTTTATTGAGAATAAAAGGCTGCGAATTAAACCAATCCTTCGCCGTTATTTATCATTCTCAATTTAAAGGATGGATGCAAATCAATTTATTATGTTAGAACAATTTAGAGAACAGTGGTACATTGAATTGTGTTTTCCCCACTAAGCAGAATTATAGAGTTTGGTATGCTAATGCTTCTGGTGAATTGTTTATACAGAGTACATTAAACCTTCTATAAAATATTTTAAGTACTCTTAAGTTAAAAGCGGTTTTTATACAACCTTATTTCCTTCTTTGCAGATTTGTGGTCTTCTGAAAGAAGTGATACTTATGTTTTTATTTTTTTCTTAAATTCTGGGAATAATAAAGGAATGTTATTTGGGGATTATTTTTGATTAATTAGATTTCTACGTATGGGTATTTTTTTTACTTATCCTTAATAATTATAAAGGCTCCAAATTTTTCATTAGAACTTTCTATCTGATCAAAATTAAATGATCTAAAGATAGGAAACAAAAAGGGCCGTTACTCTTAAAAGGTTTTATGTGTTTTGTTTTTGTCATATGACTAAACGGTCTCGAGTAACAGTATAAAATTGACTATCATAAGTAGGTACTAGTATTCTTAATATGTTCTGAGAAAACTAGCAGGAGGTTGTCATACATTGCTTTATCCGTAATGTGTTGACTGCTGTTTAAAGTTATGTTTAGCATTGTTTTTGATTTTTTATTCTTTAAATAAGTAAATAAGTAATAAATGATTGGTGATTTCAATTATTTGTACATAGCTAAGTGTTCGTGCATTGATTCAAACTTTGTCACTTTTTGTATAAATTAATTGTCATTCTGATTAATATTATTTTAATTTATAAATTATTTATCTAACTAATAAATATTTTTGTTTTGTTTTATTCGCGCACCGCGCAGCTATTTTGATTCACTCCTCTGTTCTTTGTCAGATATCGTCGCGAAAAACTGTTTTGATTTGCGCTCGCTTGCTTTCGCTTCGTGGCGGCTTATTTAAATATTTAATTTTCGTGTAGTTAATAAATTGTTAATTTAATTTAAACTTTGTGAATGTTGTTCTCCACCCTCCCTTATTTTGCCTTCCCTTTTTTAACCTAGTGGTGGACAACAATTTGCTTCTGAAGTCATCGTTAGGTAAGATTTTCCATTTTCATTTTATGTTAAATATTATTTGTTTAATGATTCATGTAATTCTAAATTACCACTTTATTTTACAAGTGGTATGCAAATTTAAAGTTACGTATTTTATTTTATTTATGTATTGTCCCTTTGGGCGCTTGAACTATCGTAATTATCTACTTTCAAGTTCCTTCAAGATCTAAGTTTCCCAAAGCCCTTGAACGTGTGTATTTATTTTACACCAAGTGTGCTAACACCGAAATATTTGATATACGCTTCCTGCGGGGTCTTGCATTGGAAGAGACGTCTTCATATTGAAAAATACTTTGAACGAGAAATACCTCAACACCCCTTTTTCCTCGAATTTTAAAGGTTTCATTCATTTGGGACGTCGTCGCGAAGTTAGAACTGCAGTAGCCGAGGGAGAAATTCTTAATCCAATCGGAGAATAGACTGAAACAGGTACTAGAAAAATTGCTGAAGTATTGCATGTTAGCCATTCAACAAAATCTTAATCGATGAGTTGGCTTTGGGCAGTGGAATCTTGAAATTTCAACCATCAATTTTAGCACAGATTTGGGTCACTGATGAAGCGCTTCAAGAAATTCGAAATTTTCATAATAATCATTCATGAGCAGATAATAATTCTTACCCCATTGTAGACGATCTTCACTAGTATGAATTTTCTGTAATCGTTGGAGCTGTTGGTGATAATTATCACTTTCCGCCTTTGAGGCTTAACGGCGATTCTTATATTACCGTTCTCAAAGAACTTTTTGTCTTTATTGATGACGTGCTACTTTAACTAAGACATGAGCCGTGGTTTATGTACGACGGGGCTCCCTAATGTCTTGGCCTAATTATACGTGACTATTTAAACGACTCATACATAAATCGTTGTATATGTACGGGACGATCTCAACTTTGGCTTCCGCAATCTTCAGAACCGAATCCCATAGATTTTTACATTTTGGGCACCTTAAAGTTTTGGTTTAACACAATTCAGTAGATAGCATTGTAGACCTAAGCAATCCCCTTATCGCATCAAATGATATGATTAGGAACTCACAAGGAATTTTTGAATATATACGCCAGTTGACGAGTAACAGCTTGTATCCTAGCTGAAGGAGGTCATTTTTAACAATCATTGTAATTTTATTTATAGGTCCTTTACTGTTTAAGATTTTAAATGCTAATTTAATAATATACCTGATGTACATGTTGATCGATTTATTCCTTTACTCGAAAATGTTTAATCTTATAACCAAAATAAAACATACGAGAACGTTCTTTCTGTTCCCTATTTTTAAATAATTTAATTGTGGCCCGATAAAACGTTCTAATGGAAAATTGATTAGAAGTTGCTAGTTTCAACAGCGGAACGATTAAAAAATATTCAAAGGTAACAATTTAGTTAATCAAAGGTAACTCCCAAACTTTAAGATAAAATTAAAATTTAACTTTCATTAATTCCTTTAGAAGGACATAACTCTGCTAGGAGAGAGCGAAGAAAACCCCTAAAATTTTCGACAGGGAATCAAACCACAAAGTATTTCGTAGATACACCCTGTATAATTTACATTGTTATAGTTCGTTTTTATTGACCAGAGCCTCTCACTAAATCACTGTACACTTTCATTATCTAAAGTTAATATGTGTATACCTTAAAATATTTTAATATCCTTTCATTCGTTTTACCTACAATAATATCGATATTTCATTATTTATCACTTTATAAACTTTCAAATGGAATAATTTTAGAGTTGGAAAATTTTTAGAAACGGCTTGTTCTAATTCTAACTTGTTTTGTAGTTTCGCTGTGTATAGGTCGACTCTCTTTGATTGCGGCTTTTGGTATCCTACTGAATAATAAATATTATTTCTGCTTTAACTTATTGGAAAACTGCTTATTAGAATCGGGCAATATAATAGTGCGAGTACACACAAAAATATATTTAGAGTATAGATTTGAACATCTTTCTTTTCTATATTAAATTTAATCGCTCTAAATACGAGTACATTGTTCTTTATAAATTCTTGCGAGCTTCACCAATTAAATCAAAAATTAATATAAACTAAAATAAAGACAATAACTTCTAATTTACCAACCTAATGTGTAAGTGCTAAATTGAACTAGAATACAAATATCGCATAAGAGAAAATGTCAAAGGAAATTAGAAAAGTTACTGGTGCATGACGTTCTACGAAAAACCTTGCATTTGTCGTAGCTGATGTAGTTTACAGAAAATCGAATTGTTAATTAATTTTAATTCAGACCTGGAAGAAAAGTAGATTAAAATTTCCATGTGGAAATTAAATTCAAACTTGGTATTGTAGAATACATGAATTGTTTGTAACTTTTAGAATTCGGAGTTAAAGTTCTGTAATTGAAATGTCACAAACATCAACTATAGCGAAACTGCGATTTGAATGATCTACGAATCTTTAAAAGCAATTTTAGAATTATATTTTATATAAATGTATAATGTGTACCTATTATTTTGTTTTAAAAAGGAAAACCGCTTTAGTATATATACATAATAAAATTAATATGCAAAGAATTAAGAGTCTCAGCAAATAGTACTATGGAAAATATTTATATCACTTAAATAAAGCTCAATATACAACAACAATTTTCAGTAATTTGTCTTAGAAAACTTTCAACTCTATCAGAGCGCGAATTGATTTATTGCAGATTCCGGAGGAAAACTTATCCTATTACAGTTTAGTCGATGCTTCCGATTTTTCTAATGTTGTTATTCTTACTTTATGGTTTGAAACAGGTGGTTGCGCAATGTAAAGCAATTTTTAAAGAAGTGACATTTTTGGTACCGATACTAAAGAATTTTCTTTGAAAAGCAAACTGCACAAATTAATTTTTCATATGTGAACAAGCCTGATTATGCACTCGATGTTTATTTATAGACGATTGATCATAACTATATTATTAACTTAGGTATTTATAAAAACTTAGAAACAGGTATTTATGTATAAGTGTAACTTAATTCACATAAAACCAAAACGAAATAGCAGAATGAGAATGCATTGGAAATGTGCCTGGGTGGAAATCGGCATCTTCATACATGAAACCCCAATGAATACATATTTATTCTGCTTTAGATCAAACACCTAACTCAATCTTACATTTAAGTTATAAAATGATCTTAAAAAACAGAATATATAATGGTGAAAGAGTAAATGTACGAAAATAATATAACAGTTTAAGAAGACAAATATAGATTTTCTAAATTCGTTGAAATAAGAAATAAAGTGAATAAGAGACGATAAAGATAAATTTTTTTACGGTTACAATGGAGTAAAAAGGCAATAAAAAGTTAAAGCGCAAAAAAAGTTATAAAAACTGAAAATACAGAAGAGAACTGACAACACGGGATCTAGAAGCAAAAAGTTAAGAAAAATGGACATGCAAAGCTCCGGAAGGGACTAATAATTACAAAAACAGATGGATTAACGGAATGTAGTCCTGCACAAGTGCAGGCCTATTAAGATTATCATGTAGAATGTAAGCTCAGTTTCTTTATTACTAATAAAAGGAGCTTCCAAATTTAACGCACCTCATTTTCCTTTCATGAAGTTGACAGCTCTAGACTAATATTCATCATGTAATAGACACATTGTGGTTAAACGATTTGGGAAAGCGCATAACGATCCTTAACATCCATTACGGGAATAGTAACACCGATACTGACATTTATGGACGAAGAAATGCACCAAGTAAAACAATTGTGCAAAGAATAATTAAAGAATATCAACTAACAGGTTCGATTATGGACAACAGACGAACCAGTGGCCACAAATGGTTCTGCTATTCTAAATAGAGTGACTGACTGTCCGAAAACTCAAAACGCTATTGGTCGCTAAAATTCAACATTACGAGATTTTGAAGAAGAATTTGCATTTTCACTTCTTCAGTATTCAATTAACTCAACAACTGCAGCCAAACAACGATTTGATACATCAAGTATTCATTAATTTGGTGCTGGAGCACCGGCAAGTGGACAGCAATTTTACTTAAGAAATAATTTTTAGCGATTAGGCCCAATTTTCTCTTAAACGCGTATGTCAGCAAGTACAATTGTTGATTTTGGGGTATGAAAAATCTTCAGGTGGTTCTGTCGATGCAAACTGTGCAGATTTTGTATTGGTGGAGTGACCCGACTGTACTTTTGTGAAAATACGGTTAAAACGCTGCGACCATCCATAGTGCATGTTATTGCAAGATGATATCGGAGTTTCTGTGGCTTCAGTTGAATGATGATTTCAGCAGAATGACGCCGTCTACCATAAGGCGTGCAGCCAGCCTCGTGCGATTTTATTTTCTGTAGAAAGATAAAGTTCAAAATAAATCAGAAATTCAAAGAGTTCACTATATAATACAGCCACGCATATTTTAGTCCACCTTATCACAATATCTTCCCTTTGAAAGGACGTAACTAATTTGCTAATTATTAAATAAACAACTTTTTTGTTTAAATTAAATCGCGCATTGACTTCAAAACACCTTTTATACATCTGGGTAATTGTAGATACTTGCTTAAAAGTACCCTGACCTACAAAATATCATCAAAGTTTTGAGTTACCCAAACTAAAATACTATGTTATCATACATTATTCGTACACAGAATTTAACAAATTTGAGAGAACGTTTTCCTAGTGTCACAAGAAGTAATAGAATTATTGCATCAATTTTTGTTTCTGAAAATTTGATAACAATGATAGTAAGTAATTATATTTTGTAAATTATACTTTTATCGATACAGCATTTATTTGAAACTTTTATTTCTTTAAACAAAATTAAAGTGTTGAAATAATCGCCGTACTTTATAGAAGGTGAGTCTAATATAATGGATATCCTTCTAAAGTCGATTAGAGCAAGATTTTTAGACATCTTTTCAATTAAAAAAGGCAACTTAAAAGATTATAGTTTTCCGTAAAAATCAATTTGAAGCTATTTCATAAATTAAGTTCGGTCCTATTCGCTTTTCGTAGTAATTCATTAAGGGCAAACATTAAATAGGTCGATTTTGTTTTGTAGCTTAGCTTCGTGGTTGGCATAATGTCATCTAAATATAATCTTACGTTGACGTTTCCCTCAATCACGCATTTTAAGTTGTTTTGATGTAAAACATTTGTATAATTCCTTAAAGAAAATGATCAATCCTGATTGATTAACAGCATGATAATCTCGTAATGGATATTTCTTTATTAATTTAATATAAAAAAACATCAAGTTCTTCTTTGCTTCAACATACATTTTAAACTAATTTGTATCAATAATTTATTTAAAAATTGAATGTGCCCTAGTAGCATAGAATGTGTCGAAAATATATAGTTTATCGATATCGATACCATCCAGAAATGAAACGGGGATTTGGTATAGAAACCATACCGTCACCCCCCATCAGTTCTGTATGGAAACGATACCGAATCTATGTGGGGAAGCCTAGTCGTTTCGATATAGCATATCTGTCGGCGAAACAACCCCTAGAATTAGTGCCATCTCTTAACAATCAACATACTAAATTCAAAATTCTAATAAATGACCTTATTATCAGCTTGTTTTATGCCGGTAATCCTATGTAGAAGCCGTATGGTATATTCGATCTAAAAATTCTACCTACATAAATAATACATATGCATTTGTTTTAGATTAATAAATGAAAAAACTATTTATTACAACTTGTCTAGTTTCGTAATCATATAAAGATCAGATCATCAGAAGCTATAATTGTAAAAATCAAGTAATTAAATAAGTTAGAATTAAAACTATACTTATATTAATGTTGACTGTTGCATTTATTTATTATATTTGTATTTATATAGTTATATTATTTCAACATTAATAGAACCACATGTTTTTAATTCTAATTTATTTATTTAATTAATTGTTTATACAATTCTAGCTTCTGATGATGTGATCTTTATATTATCACGAAATAGCCAACGTTTTATAAATGACAACAAAATCTTAATAAGCATTACTTCCCTATGATTATATTTACGATTTGGAAACGGTATTAATGTTCATTAGGTATCTATGTTTTCTAACTATTTCAGTGCTATTCACTTTTATTATTGACTAACAAATTTTTACTACAAAAATAAAATTTAAAATTAATTCAGAACGCTAAATAAATTGATATCGTACCTCATTAAAAATGATCCTACACTTGCACAAATATATAAAGAAAATATTTAAAAAAATGTTGTCAATTTTAACTTTGCAGTATTTATCGAGATCTCAGAACACGACCTACATGAATTTCTAAAAGGTTTATCTAAAAATACTTGCAAATTATGTGAACTGAGCTAATCATTCCTAATGTTGTTTTTATTAACCTTTTATTATCCCCAAAGCAGGTATAAAGGGTTTACCTTTCGATAAATTTAAAAGAATAATCTCTCTATTGTACCCCTCCGTTGAAGTCTCAAACAAATTTGAAGAAATGAAAATGTGCAACTTTGGAAGCGGATACAATAATATATATTATCTTACGTATATTGTTTTTAAATAAATATTTTATTTCCCAAGTTTATGTTTAAATTTCCTACTTATAATGTGAATATTATGCCTGCAGGTATTCAGTCACAAAACTATAATTTACCCTTTGCCGATGAAAACTAATTTTGTTTGTAAATAACAGAAAAATCTGTACTATGTAATTTAATTGAACGTATTAGGTAATATTTATGAAGAAAGCCTATGTAATTATAATTCGCACTTGTGAAAATAAAATAAATAAATATAAATAAAAATAATGGCGATGTTGCGCTTTTAAGTATTTTATTTGATATTTTTATCGTTTTATGCGCAATCTTCCTAGTGGTTTATTCTACGTTGGATCAATATAGATACTATGCAGTATTGCCGTCAATTACAGGCATGTTGGAAAATTGTATAGATACTGTATAATAATTTCGATACTAAAACCAGTGTTATTAAACAAAATAGGGTCGACACAAAAACCATATCGCCCAAACAGTCCTCTATAGACAATATAGTTTCGATATCGTAACCACATAGTTTACCAACATAGGTTTTTTTCCCTCGATGAACGATGTCAATTATATATCGTTTCTATATGTTTCCGGTATTTGTCCTACTAGACAGCAAATATGAAGTCACTACACATAAATCTTCATTTTACACCCGTTACGGTCCGAGCTCGAAGTTATAGAAAGTGCCGCTATTACTATAATAGTATTCAGTAAAGCATTTTACTTTGTAATTTTTATTTACAATTACACAGTGTATTACGCACTCAACTTGATTATTTACAATTTTTAAATTAGTACTTCCTTTCTCATCTTATTTCTCAACTTTTGAAAAATGTAATAATATATTTGCAAACGTAATGAAATTTATTTTTTATTGTAATTTATGGAAATAAGTTTAACTCGTATAATTTATTATACGCTTCAACTTTTCATTTCATTTTAATTTGTAGTAATCGTATAAATTTCCTGTTTTGAGTCTACTTGAGATCCAAACACTTCAAATATCTTTGTAACTATGCCTATTGCCACGATTGATGCGGCTCGGCATTTATCAGCTTAAAACAATTTATTTTATTTATTAATTATAAATTAAATTTATGTTCAACATTTGAAATACAATAAAAGGAAGTTGGTTAGTGATAAATTTTTAAATACACCTACATAGTCAGAAAAATGTGTGATCTCATTTGAAAAACAAACAATTTTGTTGAGTCAAGGTCGGGGTATCAATTTCATTTTACGTGATTGTGGTAAATAGCTGCAGTAATAGTACTCTAATAGTAAACAATTACTTCAGGGTCGGTTTGAAACTTTTATAAAACGTATTGAAGAGTTGTTTTTATTTAATACTTAAAATATAAAATTAATTACTAAGTGTTCTCCGGAACAGCTTCCTTAGTATTCCTACAAAAAATACTGGAATATCCTGCTGGTGAGGTCTCCGAAATTTTACTATAACTAAAAAGTTAAATAAACAAGGTACGAAAATGAAGTGAAAGATGGTTTGTTAAAAATTTACTTTCACTGGGGGATAAAAGGAATGCATTAACACCGATGAAGTTCGAAGTAAAACTATAATACACTCATTTCACTACTTCTTTTAGATGTGCTGGGGGATGTTGGAGTTGCTAGAAGATGGAGATTATGTTATAAGATGGATTTAAGCTGTTTTCTTGGTGGTTCGGCCTGTTACTTGGTTGTGTGTATTGTAATGTTTTAATGTATACTAAAGTGTGATTTTTTTTAAGTATGATAATAATGCAATTCTGTTTTCTAAAGTTAGTTTATTGTTACATTAATTTTGAGATGTTGATTGTCAGTTACATATTATTTTTTTACGTAAATGTTTTGTATCGAAGTATGTGTGTCATGATTTGCATCACAGCTTCTGTAATAATTTTGTAAATTGTTAATATGTTTTTATTGTATTGATGTTTATTTTGGGTCAAGTTATGAATGTAGAGATGTATACGTCTGTATTTTAATGTATGTTACATTTTATAATTCTGTAATCTGTTAATTATTTTATGCTGTTATGTGTAATTTAAATGTAAGGTGTGTGTTTGTATTTATAATGTATTATGAAATGCTGGTTAAGTTAATTACCGGATTAGAAAGTTGAAATTAGCAATACACGCATAGACCCGGTTGATAAAGTTTGAGGGTCTATGTTAAGACAACGCCCCGATGTAATCTTGTCAATGCCATTGTAAGGAGTTTATATGGAAATCAATGTCAAAGTCAGTGTTTGTATGTTTTGAAAGATGATTTATAAAGATGCATTATAGGTTATTTGTATCATTTATGTTCTGAAGAAAATGATTTGTTTAATTTGTGTTTCGTATTTCACCTGGGTAAAGTCTTTAGCCAGAATGGAAGCCCGCTACGTTACTTTATTTAGTATTAAAAAGTCTTGTTTATTTTGAAGAATCTATTTCGGTATTTTGTTCAATAATTTGGTTCTTGGTAGATTTAATTGATCGTAAGTAATGTTGCAGTCGAAAATAATGTGTTCAGGTGTTCTGTCAATTTCACATAGACATGTGACAGTGTTTCCTCCGTTAATTTGTTTAGGTATGTGGGATATGCGCCGTGTCCTGTAAAGTAATGGATCATACCCCTATATGGATTGAACCATCTATTGCGCTGTACGCCAATGATCGTACATGTTATCTAAGGCGTTAGCTCTTCTCGTTACTTGTTAGTCTTATATTTCGTTTACTTCATTTAAATCGCCTGTTTTAAACCAGTATCTTGCTGTTTGAAGTTGTAGATAAGCGGGTACAATCCCCGGATAACTCACAGAGATCTTATCGATGATGTGCCGAAAGCCTAGTTATCCGTAGTACTGCTCCTCTTTGAATAGACAGAACCTTATTTTTTATGTACACAAATTTGAGTTGTTTGTTCCAGGTACTGACAGCGTATGACATATAGGCACAGCGACCTTATTTAGGTAAAATCTAGTACTATGCAGAGGAGTCTTAAAAAATTTCTGTACTATTCGGATTATTTTCTAAATAAGACTGATACCTTTCTCACAAATTATATTGATGTGTTCTTTGTGGTTTCTTTTTTCGTCACTTGATACTCCTGGGAACTTGGGGCTCTTGAGTCTGAAGATTTTTTTGTTTTCCAGCTCGATGGCTAGGCCCCTTGGCAGATCACCCTCAACAGGGTGTATGTTGTCTTTTTAGATGATATTTTAAGTTTTATCTTCGAGCATCTATTCTGAATCCTTTCTAATCTAGCGTTTATCTTGATTTCTAGTCCAATGAAGGATTTTTCTTCCAGAAGTAATACTACTATCTGCATAGGCTATGGTTTGTAGAATTTCTTTATCATCTTCTAATGCCACGAGGAAATCATCCAATACGATATCCCAAAATGGAAGCCCACAAATAGACCCCTGCGGGCATCCTTTTGTTAACCTTTTTGTAATCAGATCATGTTTACCTTTGATATCCGTGCATCTGTCCTGGAAATAAGAAACGAGGTTTTTGGTTAAATATCGCGAAGTGTTAGTTTTCTGAATGCCTCTAATTAGAGATAGCCACTACAGGTTGTCGAAAGCTCCACTTATGTCTATACAGACTGGAGTTGTATTTTTGGCATTTCTTTGCAAGATGGTGCGTAATAATCTGTGTATAACATATGCTGCCGTATCGGCTTCCGCTGCAATCGTACTCATTTTGGTGTTGTGTGACTCTATTGTTTATGAGTTTCTCTTGCACTTTGCATAAAGTGCTTACCAGGCAGATCGGTTGGCACCATTTCGTGTTTTGTGGGTCTTTCCCAGTTCCTTTTCTCAGAATGGTTACATGTGCCTGTTTGCAGGGCTTCGGTATTATCTCTTGCAATAGGCATTTGTTAAATAAAGCTAAAAAGTTTGCCGATAGTGGGTCTTTAACAAATTTAATGTTAATTAGTCCGACTATAGCGTTGTTAAGTTTCGTACCGGTGAATGGTTTCGATATGTTATGGCTAAAATCTGAAGAATATGCTTTTGCCCTTATCGTCTTTGTAAGCCGTTATCTGTGTTCAGGTCATCGTCAGGTAGTAAGTTATATAGTAGATGTGTAACTATGTCTTTCTAAAATATAGCGTATGTCCCATCCACTTTAAAGTGCTGATTTCAGAAGTCTGTCTGAGTTTTCCGCTTTGCATTTTATATGGCAAGCTCCACGGATTTGGCCCTAACCCCGTCTCTGCATATTTGTTCCAACTTTCGATCTCCGTTTATGTACAAACTTTTAATTCAATTGTTCTCATTTAAGCTGCTATTCTTAGGTCGGAAGTTAAGGAAGTTTGGTATTTCTTGAGTGCTTGTTTGACTTGTATTCTAAGATCAGCTAAATGGTTATTCCAAAATGTTGTCTTGGTTTTTAACTTGGTATTGGATTTGGGGATGGCTACGTTCATTGCGCCTTTAATCGTGTTGGCAATAATCTTGTGTATATGTTTATGTTCTGGTTTCGATGTATTATTTTGGTGGTTTGGATTGATTCTGTAGTTTAGACCAGTCTGCTTCTTTGTAATTGAAACTTTTACTGTCATCTGTAATGATTATCGTTTCTATATTTTTCGGATCGAAGATATTTACGTTATAGTCACTAAGTGTCTTGTTTATGTGTACTTTCACATTTTAATTTTGTCATCATGCGATTTGCTTGTACAAAATGTTACGTAAGAGTTTGTTTTGGTACTGTTATCTCCGTGGTTTCCCAGTGGATTGTTTGGTTCCTGAGATTTGGCGTGAGCGTCCATCGCATGTATGACAGATTTATTCGTGTAGGTATACATAATGTTACGTATTTTCTTGAGATGATCATAAATGCTGTCTGCAAATTGAAAATAGGCACTTACCGGTGTCCAGGTTCCTAAGGTAGATGTTATTTCTATTTAAATGCAGTGGGTACCATTTAGGTATCCTACTACATTTTCTGTGAAGTCGTTGTTAACCACTATGTTTACCGTCATCGAAAATTCGCTTCTTGTGATTTTCAAGCTGGATATTGACATGCCTAGGATTTTACTGTCTCCATAATCCCTAACAACCTTGCGCAGCTCGTGCTTTACTGTCCTATTACGATACCAGTTATGCTGTAGGAGTCTACTTACGGGTGTTTAGTCAAGGTGTAGCCATTTCTGTTTCGGTTCAAAGACAATTCTTCAATTTATTGTCACAAAGTCACACTATAAAGATTGCAGGTCCAGCATCTCCCGTCTTCTATTGAAGACATTGTGTAGAAGGTCTTCGAGTTCTCTTGGATTTCTCGACATGTTTGCACAGCGCAGTTGAATTATGTCACTGCATCAGGAGCTGGAGAAGCAATCTTGTTGCCGTGTTCATGAATTCTTTGTACTAAACGTCTCGAAGATGTGTTAAGTACGTTCTGTTTTTCAAGTTTCTGCAGACTGCAGACTGAGTCTTATGCAGATTTCTACCCTTCTTTGGCGTCTGTTTATGTAGATGTTGCAGTTGGAATTGGGCCTTTTTGTTGCGGTTCATCAGTAGGCGTTATAGTTAGTAAAGTTATGATGTCTTTCTGTATGGATGTATCTGTAAGTGTTGTCGAAGTCTTTGTGTGTTGATTTGTCAGTTGTTTTGGAGGAAGCGGGTTTTTTCGTCGAGCTTAGGCAGATACAAATGGTATTTTTAACGGTTTTTTCTAAGGCTAGGAACTTGTTCTATTTTTTAGGGTCGTTAGACGTAATGTAATCTGCCTGTGCGCTTTTTTGTCTAAATTATGTCAAGTTGACTAAGGATAACCATTAAATCAGACTTACCCTGTATAAGTTGTTATTAGTTGTCAGCTCTTGCTGTATTTTACGAATAATTAATAAAATAGGGCGTAATACATATGTACTACCACGTACATTAGTTGCTCAAATAATTTTAGTAGGCCAAGAATTTATTAAAGTCACGTAAAAAGTTAATCTTAGAAACATGAAGTAAATTAAAATAAGAAATTAGTTAATACGCCTCGTATAATATCTAAAATACCCATTTTAGAAACGCATAGTAAAAACGTGATATTAAGAGCATTTCATTCTTTTTACAGTTAATGAGATGAGCATGTTTGTTTTACAAATTTGCTAAGATTTAAAAACAGGTGCATCAAGGTGAATATCACAAACTTGTGGGTAAATTACAGATGTAAGCACATAAATAAGTAATGTATATCGTAACGCGAAAGCTTTATAGAGTATTCAACTATGCGAATATAGTGATAACGTAATGTTGGGAAGAACTGACGCCAGCTCGTCATCATCAAAAAGATAGCTAAAAATCTCGGGAAAGATCGTGATTCATTAGTTGTTCAGTCGCGGATAGAAAAAATTGTGTTCAGGAAGTGCCGTTTATCTTTATTTTAGCCCACCAAACTGTCCTTGTTGAAATTTTAAGAAATCCACGAAGCCTGCGCGCTAAGATGGAATTTTCGAGGTCTTTGGGATAAACAAGTCAACAGAAATTAGTCTGTATCAGCTTCCTTTGATATCGACCCGTTGGGTCATTCATCTAAATTGGATAATAAGGAACGGCTTCCGTTATATAGGGTGTTATGCGATCTTTCCGTATGTGCAAATAATTTGTTACCAAAATTGAGTTTTTGATTAACGTCACGCAGTAATGGGACTTTGATTTTAATATGTTAACATTCATTATGAATCGACTAAGGCATTGTGTTATATTAACCTAATTTATTTAACGAAATAATCGCATACGAGGTACCCACTAAATGTATGTTTGCTTTTTGTATATAAAGTACTTGTGCACATTTAATGTCGTTAACATAAGTAAGATTCGTTTCTAAAAACAGTTTTAAACCCTTCCGTCTGGCCTATTGGGATGTTTCGATTTTCTTTAATTAATAAATGCGAGCCTCGATTACGTTGACTAATGTTTATATTGTTTATAGAATTTAAGGCATACCGTAACCATTGATGATCATTAATAGACTCGTTGTATTAATGTGTCAAGTGAAGAATTAATTATATGATGTGTTTTGTGCTCAATTGGTGTTCTTATTTCAGCAATATAAATTTTACCTGCAATTATAATTATAAAGTGTGCATTCAGTAAGTTAAATCTTATCCTGTAAATTGTTTCAAGTCAAATCTTCAAACTTTCATAACAACATAATCTTCTGTGAGTTCAATTATTAACAGTATACAGGGTGACCGACTTTAGCATCTGTCCTTAAATTATTCACGTCAAGTAAAATTTATTCTAAATTTTTGTACACCGCTAAGTGAAACTAAAGTCGTTGTAGACATTTTGCTCCATTTTCAGTATACACTGCGTATCAAAACCCTCATATTAATTCTTTTTATTTTGTTATTGTTGAATAGACCCGAATCAATAAAGTGCCAATATGGGGGAGGGCTCCACGCCTAATTCTCTAATAAATTTAGTACTCCGTAATATACAGGAGTTGTCATAAATAGTGAGGACGTATAGGTTAGCACCTTCTCTTTCAGCTGTATCCCGTATCTGTCTCCACTATATAAATGGGTCTTAACATCTCGATATACAGGGTACACCTAAAAGTAATCCCTGTATAGCAGTATTTTACTCGAGAACAGTGGCGCCTATTTTTCCTGATTTTGACCTAACTTAACAGTTTTCAACTAACGAAAGTTCCAAGAAACCCCGTCTTGCTTCACCGTAGCTATGCCGGCCGTGGTTGAGTACTCGCGATTTTACTTGCCGCAAGCGTTATTTCCAATTTAGCCTGTGACATAGAATCTTCATCACAATGTTTGGTTATATGAAGGTATCTTAGTATATGGCCAAAACGGTTTCGCTTGGGTAACACGTGTGCTTTAGCGACACTCATGTATCTACAGGGAGCATAAAGTCGGGCGATTAATCTGCCATGAAATATTTGATGATATAGATACGAATCGCGGCAGTGCTTGCATTTATCCCAACAGGATAGCAGACAGTACAACGTAACAGTTAAGATTGTAATGCACTTATTTTAAAGCAACACAGCATTTTGACGTGGATCAACCACAGAGAGCAACTGATAATGTTTTAGATCGTCATACACTAGGTCGGATAGAAAGCGTTCGAACACCAGATAACTTGCAGCGTATATGCGGGTCATTTTAACAGATTTATCATCGCTCAGCACAGTCATACCTATACACGGAATACGGTTCATGACTAACGTACATAATTTAAATTTACAAGATAGAGGTATTTTAACAAATTCCCAGCCAATTCGTCCTTTTTATCCGGTACCCGTAATTCAGTTATCATCCACAGGAACCTTTGATCATCCCATGGTTTTCTGGAACTTAACCTTGATTATATTGTCTGAATAAGTCAACGTGTACCATATTTGAAATCTATTTTGTATCGTGTAAACTTTAGTGATTCTATAGATGTGTTATATTGAATGTTTCGTATTTATTACTTAAACCGAATTAATTCAGTCAAGCTTGGTTTGACACTTATTATGTGGGCTTAAAACAAAGAAATTCCTGCACGTTTCCTGTATTAAAAGTTATGATATAACGTAATTGAGCGTATTTTTTTACATTCTGAGTATTGGCATTCTCAGATAATTGTTGTGTGCATAATTTGTTTTTAATACAGTATGGTGTACTTTCGACACACCTAGTTAGTTGTTACTTATAAACGAGATTCAGTCATCCTAATAATCGACTGGACAAAGTTATTCTGTGATTGTTATTAACATCACTAAAGCCATATAGGGCGAATTCCACTTTTCGGTTGCCCCGATATTAAATCAGTAAAGCTCAAACTATTATAGATCTTTAACCTGGCAGACCGTATTTCCAATTTGCTTAGAGATTTAATTGTATAGTCATATGTTTTCTCTTGCAGCTTAGACAACTTCCGCATCTGCAATCCCCAAAAAATGCCTGTCTCCGCTCTAAAGGTCAGATCTAAACATCCAGTTACACGGGGTGTTTTCATAAATGCTCTGGCACTGGAAAAGTGCCAGTGGCGCTCACTTGTAACGATTTTGACTGAGTTGCAGTAGTTCTTATGCTTAATTTAGTCACCTACGACCCAACTTCGCTGATTGTATCTAGGTAGCATTTAAATCACTTGTTTTGTCCATGTTCATTCTAGCACGTGCTAGGCATTTTGATGAAGTTCTCTAGAAAGATGGGGAAGTAGCTTGAGATTCGTTTAGGCTTTTTTTGCTAATTCATTAGGAAATAGGAAGCCAAATTTTCCTACGAATTGTTTGGTAAGCCCTTGACGGGCTATGAGAAGTTTGGTTACTGTACGCCTCTAAAATAGCACTTTATCCATTGTCATTTAAGCTCCCTTCCTGAAAACACTGGTGCAGTCAATGATGAAGGAAAATGATTCCACTAAGATATTTCTACTATGGAGGAGAAACGTAGAAATAAATTTCTTGCTTCAATGTTAGCAGACTACCGCTGGAACCTGCTATAAAATTCTCCAGAGCTTACGTTTAATTGGCAGGCACAGAGACCTAGCACATTTGCATTTGAACAATTGATGGATCTATTACTTTAGTGTACAGCTTTGTATTCCATTTTGTATGCCTTGCAAGTTTGAAGAATACCTAGTCCTGCCATAAATATTGATACAAGTGCAACGCAGCTTTAGAGGCTGATAACCTGATCGCAGCCAAATGTTATGTTGGCAGTTCTGACTGTTGATATGTGCTCTACAAAGGCGCCAAACCATTTCGGCAAAGCTTGAATCGTCACAATGAAATGGCCAGACAAAGAGAACCGTATTGTTCTTCATAAGTGTGTAATAGAAAGAGCTCGTATTTTTAATTTATTAAAATTTTTGAGTATTACGCGTTTTTGTGTATCGTACTGTTAAGTTGTTTGCTGATACTAGAAATATAAACGACCGTAAAAGACCCGGCCGGCCTCGCACGGCTCGTATGCCACAGGTTATCGATGCTGTGTGGTCGAGAATCAATCGAAATCTTGCCCGCAAACAAAAAATACTAGCTCGTGAAATGGGTATAGTGCCGAGAATTACGAGCCCTATCATTAAACAAGACTTGGGGCTAACAAACGATAAACAGGACAGCGCCTTACAGTTGAATTAAAAAAAATAGGAAAAAAATCAAGACACCTGTTGTCACTGTACGGTAAGGAGCGTTATAAAGAATCCGTTTACTGACGAAAAAAAATCTTTATCGCGGTGGAAACTTTTAATAAGCAGAATGATAAGGTGTATTCATGCCTCTCCAAGGAAGCCAGTGAACCGGTACCAAGGATTAAACGTGGTTATTATCCTGCCTCAGTGATGGATTGCTGGTGAGTATCCTACGATGGCGTCAACTCCTTATATTGTTGTGAAAAGGGCGTTGAAACAGCCGGAAAAAAACTATCAGCTAGACATTTTAAGGAATGTAGTGGAGCTCTTGAACTAAATCATGTTCCACAACAAACCATGGATATTTCAACAAGACTCTGTACCCGCTCATAAGAACAAAACAACTCAACCGTGGCTTGAAAATCATGCACCCGAGTTTATTAGTACTGACTATTGCTCGTCAGCCAGCCCAGACATTAATCTGTTCGACTACAAATTGTGATCAGTTTTAGAGGGCATGGTCTGTATAAGACCCCACCACAATCTGGAGTCATTGAAGTAAGCGTTGGTAGAAGCTGTGGACCATTTTCACATGGATATCGTCCGTATAGCGATCGATGAGTGGCCTAACATACTTTGGCACTGTATTAAGGCAAATGTCTGCTATTTAGAATATTTTTTTTATATTTTGTAGTTTACTATTGCCACAATAAATTATGAAAAACTTATGCAAATCCGACTCGTAGTTTCATTTTTGTAGTTAAAAAATCTAACATCAATAGTTATGGCAGGACTAGGTATGTGTATGTTATCACGAGCCGTCTGACCACCGTGGCGTAATAAAAGACGCAGACATCTGCAACTACATACTTAAGATAAGATTATGATAAGGCAGGATTGCAAATAGCATAGAATAGAATGTAAGATTTTTTAGGTACTTAGACAAGTAAAGACGTTAGATGCTTTATAGACTTAATACAATTTTGTACTTATATAATAAAATAAACTTTTTTAAAAAGAAAAAGTAAA
>JAHWXV010132370.1:0-10535 GCA_024586415.1 Phrixothrix hirtus | reverse complement strand
TATATATATATATATATATATATATATATATATATATTTATATATTTATATATATAATTATTTTAATTATTAAATGTTCCCCGCACCCCGCGAATTCTTAGTCTTTTACATAGTCTTTTTAATTTAAATATTAATAACATTAAAATACGCGAAACTGTATCAGTTTTTATAATCGCGATTTTTATGTTATATGCGGGTACTTCTACAAAATGTACTTGAGTTTTTGATACGTTACGACGATAAAGGTGATGACTTTCTTTGCAGTATAGTGGTGGGGATGAGACGTGAGTAGCTTATGAAACCTCTGAATCAAAACGACAATTGATGGAGTGGAGGCACACTTTGTCACCACAAGAACAAAAGCCAAGCTAATCTTGACAAATCGACAAATCATGTGCACAGTGTTTTGTGACAGACACGGTGTTCTGCTGGTGGATTTTTACCGCAAAGTGAAACAATGCAAGAAAACTGCATCGTGCAATAAAGAATAAACGTCGAGAAATATTCATCAGCGGCATTGTTTTGATTCATGACAATGCCTGCTTTCATATTGCGAATGCGACACAATAACTCTTAGAGAACTTTGACTGGGAACAATTTAACCTCCCTGCATACAGCCCGGACTATGCTCCTAGTGACTTCCATGTTTTTTTGCACCTGAAATCGAGCCCTCATGCAATGAGTTTCAACAATGATGACATCACTAGCGGCAGCTTTTTATGAAGACGGAATGCAAAAGCTTGTGATGGTAGTTACGTAGAAAAATAGGTTAAAGTTTAAATATATTTTCACAATACATTTTTTTTTACTGAATATGTGCAACTTTTCTCTGTCCTATCAAACGAAACTTCGTTTGTGAACGTAAGTCGTATATAGGATGCTCGCAAAGTAAGTGAAATTACTATAACTAGAAGTTAAACGTGAAAATTCCTAATAGCATTACAGTGGATCACATTCTATTATCAACGCAAATAGTAAACTTTTAAAAGCGGCGAGGGTAAGCAGGAGAAAGGTGCAAAGGTCCTTGTAATAATATTACTGTCCGAGATAAGACACATGGAAAAAGAGATTTTCATATTAAGAGTATTTTAAGAACATTTAAAAGTCAATTAGGACTCTGATTATATGAGTGTAGTTTATTTTAAAATTTATATAGCACGGAAAAATTGAAGCTGGATCAGGAATGGAATTTCAAATTTTCTGACCAATGCAGCCACTGAGTCACTTACTATTTTTAACCGTTAAATCTTCCACATGTTTACTTCAGTGTTATTACTTTCGGCTTCTTGTGATATATACAGGGTGAGTTTTTTATCCTGAAACTGAAATATTTAAAAAATGAAGCACTTCAGAAAGAAATGCTTTCGTCAAAAGGTGTTTGGTGTAGAGGGAAAATAAGACAGTCTCATTTATTTAACAGTTAAATTTCATTTCTTTGTTTGCGTTGGATTCTCTCGTCAACAGTCGATAACATTTGTATAAAAAGTTTTTCAATTTAACGAAAACTTTTGCATAATTTTACCCGTTTAAATTTATTATGTGAAAACAGCTATTATTTAATAAAAATACCTAAGTAGCAGATGAAGTTCGAATACTTTCTAATCCCTTGGAAATAGATTAGACAGTTATCCCTTCCATTAGTGGTTTCCCTGTAAAATTAACCTATTAGACAAATAACGTTTATAGCTTGTAAATTGAATTGGGAAGTGCTAATAAGGCTTTTTATACAATGGTTTGTATAACAGTGTGCAATTAGCCTACATTTCGAAACTCAGTACGGACGCTTTAACCGTCGCTGAAAAGATTGTAATGATATTTATTTACGGAAAATCCAGATACCATGCCGATGATGCAATTCGTTTATATAGTATCCGCAGATTCATTTGACCGTGTCGTCAAATAATTTTCAGAGAATGGAAGTGTGGAAGTCCAAATGTAGTAATGCCGAAGAACTGTTACTAACGAAAATAATGAAGTGTGTCTGTTAGCTACAGACACCAATAATTCACAGATCAGTTCGCGACAAATTGTTCGTCAGTCTCAGAGGAGCATCATTAGAATATTACGGCATGAGTTTTGTCCATATAATATATTACAGCACCAGGCGTTACATGGGAATGATTTTGAACATGGTATAAAGTTTTGTCGATGAGTAATGCAACAGTTGTGAATTAATCAGGCGTTTTTCCGACGAAGCAGGATTTATAAATCAGATCTATTAACTGGAACAACATGCAATACTAGCCCGTCGAAAAACCATGATGGTTGAGAGAGGTATAACTTAATGCCATTAGACTGTTAATGTTTGGAGCAGAATTATTTTAAGCTAACTACTAGGGCCATATTTTATTGATGGAAGATTACATGGCGGGAAATATTGCGACTTTTTAAACGAAGAACTGCTACAGTTACTGGGAGAAGTAAATTTGGAAGTTAAGCAGATTACGTGGTTTCAATGTTGTGATTGTCCGGCACATTTTGCACTTTAAGTAAACGCTGTATTAACTAGAGAATAACTTGATGTTGGATTGAACGCGGCAGTTTTGCCTAATGGCTCCCTCATTCGCCCTAGTTAACCCCGTTGGAATTCTTTTTATGGAGATACCTTAAACAGGCAGTGTAGATTGATATATCAACCATACTCGAAGATATGAAACAGCGCCTAAGGAATACCTACATGCACATCAGTGTCAGTGTAGTGGGGCTGACGACACCATTTTAAATATTTGTCGATTTAAATTTTTTTAATTTTTGTTTATTATGTCATGTATAATAACTGAAAATTAAGTAAAACATGCTACCTTTTTATTTATTTTCCTAACATCTGCATTTTTTTATAAATCATGATAGTCTCATATCCGGAAAAATGCGCTGTTTATTTTCAGGCAGAGAATTTAATGCAAACAAAAAGGGCGGACTATTTATTTAAAAAGTGAAAGTTAACTTTGTATTGACTTTAAAGATACCATTTAATTGTTAAATAAATATTTACCCCTATTTTGTCTAAAGTACTTTATTCTAACAAGTTACATTTTTTAAATATTTAGGTATCTCAAAATAAAAAACTCACCCTATATAAAGCGTGATTTATTTAGAGATAATATTTTCAAAAATAACAAAACATCAATAAATTCAATTTTATTGGGTAATCTTTATTATCATACAAAAGACATTATTTATATTTATTTTTTAAAGATTATTTCGTTCAAATGTTGGCCGTCACTGCGGCTAACATGATCCATTTTGAAGTTCAAGATTTCGAGTGGTATTTGGCCAATGACGCGAGTGATGTTGACTTCTAACTCCTTAATCGTAGCTGGTTTATCCCTATAGACTTTGGACTTTACCTAGTCCTAAAGGAAATAGTCTAGAGGTGTGATATCACACAATCCAGCCGGCCGATTCACCCGTCCGAAGCGTGAAATTATCTGTTCACTGAATTATTCGCGCAAAAACGCCATGCTTTCACGGGCTGCGTGGCAAGTGGTGCCGTATTGTTGGAATAAGATGTCGTTGAGATTACGGTCTTCAAGTTCAGGCAGAAAATAGTCCGTTATCATGGCATGATAACGGGCACCATTCACAGTTACGTTCCGGCCGGCCTTATTTCTAAAGAAATGTGGACCAACGATTTCACCTGCCCACCTGCTTATTGACGAATCCATTAAGCCAGAAACGGGTCTCATCGCTAAGCATAAATTTGGTCGAAAACAGTGGCTCTTCTTCAAGCTTTTCAAGAGCTCAACGACTGAAATAGCGGTGATTCGGAAGGTCCACCAGCTTCAACACTTGCACGAGTTGAATTTTGTATGTTATTAAACCAAGATCCTGGCGTAAAATACGCCACATTGTTGCATACGACAAGCAAAGCTGTTGAGAACGGCGGCCAATCGATTCCTCACGGTCTTCGCGCGCACTCTCAGCTAATGCAGCTATATTTTCTTCACTACGTGCCGAATGTGGTCTGTTTGGTCGCATATTATCCAATAATGAAAATTGGGTTTCAAAGTTTTCGATGGTAAAGCGAATTGTGCTTTCTGTAAGCCAATTATATGGACCATAAGTTAGCCTAAGCGCACGAAACACATTTCTCGTCGAATGCTGATTTTTGTAATACAATTGAACAATTTGCAAATGCTGTGGCGGGCTAAGCCTTTCCATGATGAAATGTCAAATAATACTGAACAAAACTACCTTGAAACGACGCATGCGCGATCTGTCCTAAAATCCCTACTTAAAAAAGTAACTCTAAATGAATCACCCATTATAATTATTAGGTCTACTAATTTAAGGATTTTGATATTATAATTTAACAATTTCTGTTAAATTTATTGATTACCTTGAACAACTAATTTTAAATGTGCAATTCGAATTTATTTTGCTTTTGACTTACTGAATTTGGTTCCATATGATTTTAAAACTATCAAATATGTAGGAGAATTTGTCCTAGACTAAGAGTTAAACCTTAGATCTTCTCGTAAATTGGATATCCTAGAAAATATCATTTTTAAAAAATATCTGGGCTTAATTCAAGCTTTTACTCATCTTATGTTTTAAATGTTGTTGAAAACATTTAACAGAAATTTATTTACTGTTTTAACAATTATTAACTAGGCAACGTTCAAAATTTTAAATATTATAGGTATTTAGTAACATTTTGGCAACATTAACGTTTTAATCTGAAGTGAGGTATTTGTTTTCATAAGAACTTTAAGATTTGGTAAACGAAATATTTTATTTAATTTGTTTTTGCTAAAATTGTAGGGTCGTGAACTATAGCAACAAATATAAAAAATGAATAATAGCATTTATAATGGTAAATAATCACTAATATTTGTAAAAACAAAGCTTTTCAGTGAAATACGAATATCTTTGAAACACAAGGGCCAAAGAAAAAGACACAAACGTGGTTGTGTAAACAATAGAATAGCGAAATCATACAAGGATTACTTTAGCGAACAAGAATTTAAATCAAGTTACGAGTCTTGATACCTCTAAAAATTGTATATTTTTAGAGATTTCGAATTTGTTGCCTAATTTATCAGTACTTTGTATGTACTAATGTATTTGATTTTTTACTGTACTTGATCTTTTTGAACTTCATGAATGCTAATAAAATTAAATTCAGGGAAATTAAATGCATTCGGAATTTCTATTGTTGCTGCCATAAAGAAATTATAATTCGAAATTTTGTAGTTGATTATATAATTGTTTCTATAAAATTATGAAAATTTTAACTTTATCAGTATAAGACAATTTCAGTAGCGACCGACGCGATTTAATCTTCTTTACAATCAATTTTGGCTTGTTGTAGATTGGTACATTTTCAGTATATGGCTGCAAATAAAACAGGTTTAATTTCTTTACGGTAAGCCCGTCTAAACCCCGCATTATCGACCGCCGAATATCGCTAGCGTATGGGACGTAGGTGGAGTAGAAGCAAAACAAATTTCTATTATATTAAATATGGTTGGATTCGATCTGCAACGTTTTAATGAAGTTGCAGAATTGTATTAATACATGAACTTACCTACTTACAAATGTAATTCCATCTATAATTTGTAATTATAAGCATATCGTTCAAAACAAATACTTAGAAGCCTCTGATGATGGAATAAAATATATTCCGAAACTAGCTAAACAAAAATAAAAATAATACATTTTTGAGACTAAGGTTTTTTTTAGCATTTCGTCGTTTAATTTCTATATTGTTCTACTAGAAATATTAATATAGTAGAAGAATATACTGCTTAAAATATAATTTGCATTTAATACTATAAAATTCAATCGCGTTAAAATTTAAATTCATGAACTCTTTAATTAATAACCTAAAGATCGTTTTACTTAAGAAGTTACAATTTACGTCATTGCGCAGAAAATAATTTTTAGAATTTAGGAATATTGCGGTTCTAGTTGTTTATCATTTCATCATTATATGGTAGTTAAATTGATCAACAGAAATATTAATTATACCGATATAACAATTTTTACGTTTTGTTTTATAGATTCCTGATAGCAAGTTAATTTTGAATTGTTCGACAGCAAGCACTTAATAAGAGAATAAATCTGGTTATCCGTTTTATTTTTATCAAAAATAGTAGAAGGAATAGGGATGGGTTTACCTTCATGTTGATTGCCTAAAGTACAATCGATTTTTACACAACCCTTCATATTTAAATAAAATAAGATTCTTTTAGTCCCATATAAACTTTATACCTATGTATTTATTATTCAATAATTACATATTTTTGATCAAATTATATCAACATTCAATTATATTGCTTAAATCTGATTTGCATTAAAGCTCCACTTAATTAATTATGATTTGAAACGAGTATAGTGAAAACTACGATTCCAATTAACTTAAATAAACTACTAAAACAATGCGAAGTTATCAAATTTTGCATCCCTAAATATAATGATTTAATATTATTTAAAATATATGTTTTATTAAATTTGAAAATGCTAAAATATCTATAAAATTATTATGTAAATATTAATTATTTAAGGGGTTTTGGATATAACAACATTCAATATACGTGCAAGAGGGAGGCATAAAACAAACAGCTTATAACTGTATTTCATGTTGATAGACAAGCTAAAAAATGTAGGTAGATTTTTACGTAATTGCACGCAAAGGGATTGCTTTATAAACTCTAATTTATATCAAGTACACTTACTGCCAAGAACATCTATAAGAACAGAAATATGTGCCCTTATCTATTTCCAAAATATGTATTTGTGAAATGTAATTTAACGCGATTGTTTCTAACATAACATTTTTGTATTACAAATAAAATTAAATATCCAAGATCCGAAGTTAATAAAATAACTTTTGTTTTTATTAGTCTTATTTGTAACAGTAGAATTTTGCAAATAGTATAATTTTAATTAAACCTTCTATTGGTAGAATCTTGTGCATATTTTTGATTTATTGTTATTTAATGTTGTAACGTTACGTCGTTACATGAATATTTGTATATACATTAGTAATTTAATGGCTTTCAGTTTATTTAATAATAATAATTAATAATAATTTCGCAACATTTCGCCGTTTTTTAACGGCATTTTCAACCATTTAATTCTAAAATAAAAATAATAAGTAATAAAATTATAAAATGTTATTTTTTTGTTGGTAATCTAATATTGCTATTTGTGTAAGTTAAATAAAAGGATACTTACACGTTAAAAGTTTAATATTTAAAGTCTTATATTCGTTTGTTTTTCTTAATAAGTCTTTGTGTTTGTATAATTGAAGTACATGTTATTAATTTAATAAATCAATCTATAATCAATTTGTGTATTGTTAAAAAATTTTCTTTATTTGTTAAAATCGCATAGCAAAATATTTAAAAGGACGGCTTGTATAAAACTGAACGTTTAGGATAAGAAAGAATAAAGAAAATAATTTTGCAAACAACATTCTCTTGTATAAAATACGTTTATCTTTATATTTAATTTCATAACAGAAACTTACCAATTATTAAAAGTATATTTAAAAAAATAATTAGCCCCGCCAATATACACACACAAACATATAAACAGGCGTAGTACAAAAAATATCAATAACGTCCCAAATAGTATAAGCACACCTACAAACCAAAACAAAATACATAATTATTACATCACAATATGCTTGTCCTATCAGAACGAATTCTCAAAGTTTTAAAAACATACAAATAGATACTTCTTAAAAAATATTAACACTATCGGAAATTTAATCTATTCCAAATTAAAAGACAAAATTGATAAAAATTTTGAATCAGTATTAATATACAAATTAAATGGTAAAGATTGTAACTCAACATACATACACATAGGTCAAACCAAATACTATATCAAAAACAGAATTGATCAACATAAAAATTCAATTAAAAGCAACTCAAAAAACTGGTGTGAGGCAAGACACAAATTTCTCTTACGTATGCAAACATTCAAATGTCCATAAATGATTAAAATATATTTACGTTTATTTTGGGAATGATAATTGGAATGGTCACCATCCAATTTATTGCACACACAAAACGCTGCTTAATTCTCTGATAACTCGCTTCAACGCATGTTCTTAGGAAAACCGCTAAGTTCACGTAAAAGTCATCAAAAACATTAACACCATAGCAAGCTTTGAAAAAATTGTTATAACCGTTTTCGAGAAAATCGCAACAATCTTATAAATTCCAAGAATAAAGTGGCACTTCCGGTCATTCAATTTTAACTAACTTCATGATTTATCATGTAGGGAATATAGAAAACTTAAATAAATTTTTAATTTTTATATGATGTTTAGTTTTTGAGATATGTTATTCACAACTAATGCTTTAAGTACTTTCGATTATACGATTTTCAAAAATTTATTAGAGAAACTTCTTGTTCAAATAAAACGGAATTAGGTAACTAATAAATATTGTAAGTTTAAAAAAAATTAAGAAAATTAATAAGTTAATATAGGATTTTAGCTTAAACAATTCGGGTTTAATAATTTTTTATTTTTAAAATATATTATAACTAGTTGAAAGCTACAGCGTTAAAATGTTTTTTACGCATAAGAGCAATATTAGTTGTCAAAGAAGAACAATTCGAAAATGATTCTTAAATAAGATTTAAAAAGTTTAGTCCAGCAGTTTAAACTTAGTGTCATCAGTCATCACTAATATGTTCTATAAGTTGAGAGATTTTTCAGAATAGAAGGAATAATAAAGCAGTATAGTCAATCCTTTAGTCCTCAACAAAATAGTGCCAGCGATAGAAAGAATAGTACGCTGATAAATAGTGTACGAACAAAATTAACAGAAACCAAATTACCTCGCAATAAAATAATTTAGTTAATATAAAATAGAACTGAAATTGGTAGCAGTAAAATAGCGTGAATCTTATACTATACATTATTCTACATTCATTCGCCTTTTAATAATAGTTAAAGATTGAGATAAAATAGATCTTTCTATAGTTTAAGATAATTTAATTCATTTTTAGCAAGATAGTTCATTACAATCCGTCGAGTCATAAAAATTCCCAGCTATTGACCTCGAGGTGACACGTGTGCTTTATGCTAGCATTGTCAGAGTGCGCGGTAAATCCTTTTGATGAAATACTTCTAGAACATGATCTGGCGTCGCTACCGTCATAAAAATAAAAGTACTTCAGCAATCCGTTTCACAGTTTATAGTAGCAGAGTGTAAAACACAGCGTACCATGATAACTACATTATATTTGCTCGCATATCTTGAGGATTCCTATATTTATTTAAAAGTTGAATTTAGATCCAGGGTTATTTATCGTACTGAAATGTTTATAGTAAGCAGAAATTGATAAATGGAAAGTGTATTAGTGTTGTGAGTACCTACATATGAGGTTTGGTTCACGTCTTCTTCAGAATCATTTACATCATCGTTATCGATTCTCTACGGAAAGGAGGAAATGATTTCTATTCCAATAAACGCATCGGCCGAGGACTTCTATTTGTAACGGAATTCTCTTCGAGAAATCCTGTTTTAGGATTCCCATGCTAGGCGTGATAAATTACACAAGAGAAGGTGAACTAAACTATACAGTAAGTTATGTCTATTATATTAGTACCAACTCTGTATTTGCGAAATGTGAAGAACGCTTAACGAATTTTTAGGTTACCGAGTATTCCTCGAATTTTGTTTCACTAGCAATAAAAATTTAGTAACATTTGAGTGAGTTAAAGTAACATTGATGTCAAATTAAATTGAAGTTGATTTGAACTTGCTAATACCACTTTCCAAATTAATTAAATTATTCACGTACAGTGTTGCGTACAGCATTTAAAGTAATTCAATTTGTGTTATTAATTTAGCTTTATAACTGAAATTTTTCCAAACGTTTTATTTCATTAAACCTAATTTATATATGTAATTATTATTATTTATATATTAGTAAATTAATATAATCTTGAATTCTTTAGCTTCATACAGGTAATACCAAAAATGTAAGATATGCGCAACGCAATATAAACAAAATTAAATAGTAAGTATTTAAAACCTGCCTATAATTTGTACTTATCGCTGCAATTATTTATTTAATTTTCGTTAAGGAATCCTGTTCTCTTTATGGGATTAAATACATACAGAATGTCTAATCCTATAAGCAATTTTCCCCGTTATATTGACAATTAAACAGGTAGTCCAGCTTTATTTTGATCAATTCCGATTAATTCATATACGGTGTGGCTCCAATATTGTTATATCAGTACCGTTGAACTCACACCAACTTCACTAGCTTAGCCGATCAATATTCAGGACCAATTATATAACAACATAGTGGGAAACATCCAGTCTGTGTCGTAGTGCCAGTTTGGCACGGGACAATGGGATTATGAAAATAATAAAATTGTAACAGGTATAGGTCATTTCTTGAGTATAGAACCCTAACTCATTAAGGTAAAATTCCCCATTCAATATATCACAAACAGGTAAATAATGGGCGAACAGTTTCGTATTTCACCAAAGGATACATACAATATATATATATATATATATATATATATATATATATATATAACGTGTGTAAAA
>JAHWXV010132362.1:0-14358 GCA_024586415.1 Phrixothrix hirtus | reverse complement strand
TTAAACTATTAAATAAAATGAAAAAAGTATGACAATAGCCACATTAGTAAAAACCATTTTTGATATGCGAAGTTCTCTTATTTTCCATAGTGCGGCAGTCAGAACAAAAAAATTTTAACATGCCGTAAATTTTGATTAGACTACAAAGGAATGTATTCAAGAGTATGCAGTGGAATATTTCATTTGGAATAATTTTCCAATAGAGTGGATTTAAAGAAATCCGCATGACACGCCACGTTTGTATACGTGAGAATGGAGGTTTAGTAGCATCTTAATATATTTTTGCTATAAACCGTACAAATCCTGGCATTTTCTACGGCCTTTCAGTTGCTAAATCATCAAACTTTTTGATTAAATAAATTGTAAACAGATTATAAGATTTGATTTGTTCAAAAATACATTGGTTTTTCAAGAGTTTAAAAGTTATCAAACGCCCCTGCAACTACCTCTTCTAATTCCGTTTCGATTCTTTCAATTTGCTAAATTTTGCTCTGGTTCTTATTAATATTGAATAGCGATTACAGAGAAAATACTATTTTCGACGAAAAAGTAGCTTTATTACTTAGTATGAATTTTACACCCCGCGAAACGTTTTTAAATGTATCCCGTCATATACTTAGATAAATTACTTTTTAATAAAGCAAGTGTTTTTTGAAATTTCAAATTTAGTAGGTATAAATTAAGTAGTCGATTCCCTAACGGAAAATCAATTGTTAACACGGCGCATTGTATCCGAATCGAGAGAGTTATTCGAAGGGAGCATCTGCTCGCTTTAACTCCCAAGTTTCCAATCGATCTGTCATAGCTTGGTTTCGAATTGTTAATTTTGCTGTTCTAGTATCATAAATAATTTTAATAATTTATAAAGATTAATATAGGCAATACACGATACTTATGTTATTAAATTTGAAACTATAATATAACAATTAATTGTTATGAATGTTTGCAAGATAAACATTTGATTAAAAATCATACAATTAGATCTAAAGAACACGGTTTGTTTTATGAGTGATCCTAATTAATGAAGGAAAACTATTTAAAAGTTTTAGAACATATAACTTATAAATTGATGGAACCAATTCAAACCTTTGTTTCTCATATAGATAATTTGCAAGGTAATATTTTAAAAGGTATTAGATTGTACTTAGTTGGTTTTGCAACTAAGTAGGTTGTAATATTAAAAATTTATTTGAATCTTGAATAAAGATATAAACGTTGAAAATGTATTTGTAGTTAATTAAAATGTAATCATATTGATTATATGCATAAATTTGTATTAGCAAATTAAAAATCTGGTGTGAGACAACACGCGACTTTCTCTCACGTATACAGATATGTAAATAATGTCCACAAATGATTAAATATTGTTCACGTTTATTTTGGAACGCTAACCGTAATAGTCACCCATCCAAGTTACTATACACGCAAAACACTCTAACTTCAAAGATTTCCTCTGATAATTCGTTTCAACTCTTTTTTTCAGAGAAACCGTTAAGTTTGCGTAAAATAGCATCAAGAACCGTGACAAATTTTTAAACAATTGTGATAACCGTTTTCGAGAAAATCTTAAAAAACATAAAAATCTCAAGAATAAAGTAGAACTTGCGGTCAGTGCTTATTCAGAATCGTACTGCTTCAAACAAATGGTTGTAAATCGTTATTACTTCCTTAATTTATTATAGTACTATGTAACTAACGCAGAGGGCAAACTGTTTGAAATGAACTTCAAAACTTTCTTCGGTTTTGACATTCCTACAGCAAAAGCATTTTAACCTAAATTAGTTGTATGTAACGCCTACGCTTGGTTTCTAAAAATGACAATTATTCCATTAATATTATTCTGTTTTTTAATTTGAAAACTTTTCTTTTTAATTTAAAATAAGTACTGATACAAAGATTTTTACTGTAGAATTTATATAGATATTATCTAATTGTGATAAACTCAATTAGTAGTATTGAGTTTCTTGTCATTCCAAACTATTGCCGAATGAAATCTTTATGCATTTAAAAAAGAGAAACCGTATTCATTTTTAACCAAGGCTTATTTTAGTTTAAGTATAAATAATTTATTTAAAAAAGTGAAGCATTCGCTTATTTTTAGGCCAATTTAAAAAATATTAATAATAACATACACACAACGTTAAACCTGTTAACAAAATGTATTCAATTTAGACAGTACAAACTATTGACAAAATTCAGAGCATAAAAATTATTAACTTTTATTACCTGTTCACATTCAAATTCCAATTAGTAATACTTAACTTTAGAATTTTGGAATATAAAGTATCCAAATAATTTATAATACCAGTCTATTAAAATAAGTGTTTGAAGTGAACACGGTTCATCTTTCATCATTTATAATGTGAATAATTTAACATAAACTCTTCAATCATCCTTTTACTAAATAAACTAACAACGTTTATTAAACATCATTTCTTAAGATAGTTTAAATTTTATTTAAAAAGTATTAAATGTGTATCTATGGCAATTTAATTTTAAAATAAGCAACGCTCAACTTAAATCATTTCTCCTTTAATTACACTATATATTTTTTAAGGTTCATATTCCCACTCAAAAATAGAAAACTAAGTTAAAAAAACAAAAAAATTCACGCTGAGTGCAACATGACGGCATGAATATCGTATTAATTTCTTAAAACTAGTTTTTCAAATAATATAAAAATCTGAGCCTTTTACAATTATTTGTAATTTAAGAAGAAATATAAGTTATGTAGTTTACTTATTTAAATATTTATTTCTCAATACAGTTCCAACAAACGTTTATATTTCTACTTATGTGTATCAATAACTAAAAGGATAATACTCCAACTAAAAAGTAAAAACTACGGGAACTTAATCTACTCTTTATATAGAAACGATAAATTTCAGAACAGTAAGGAAGAAATATATACTAAAATTGGTCATAATAATGATGTAATAAATTTCAATGCCATAACTCATTGCTGAGCTTGAGTTTAATTGACAGATATCGGTTACCGCAATGAGTAATTTGTGATTACATCATCTATCTTAATTATAAAGTACATTCTGGATTTTTGCAGAATGTTCCACTGAGTTTTTACTGTTTCTAATTTTGTTACGGTGTTCCTTCCTTAAAACTGTTACGTCCCGTAATGTTGGTCTTAGACTTTGTCCTTGCATCGGTTCTAGCTTTGTTTGCGAATCTCGGAATCTGCACTGTGATCCATACTTGCAGCCCCATTTCAGGAAAAAAATGGCAATTCACACATTTCCCCGTTGGTATAGTTCCTTTTGGATTCCAACAATACACCAGGATCTTGATACCGGTGCCTCAAAACGTTACTTCTAGCATGTTACGTTCCAAAGGCCAGTTAAACTCATCTAGATTGCAGCCGAGCTTTGGTACGTCCAACCTTCCACCAATACCGGCACAAATTTGTTTTCTTAGATTCCATAACGCCTTCCATAAGTCTTCATAACGTGACTATTGATGGGATAATGCTTTCGTCACAAGTTACTAAATATTTCTCATACCTTAGTTGTGACGGCGTGGTAAGCGACATGGCGTTCCAATTTCTGGCTCTTGCTGCTATATTTCTTCTCAACTGCAATGCCTCGACACATTCGGACGTCTTTAGTAGCATCAAACAGATTTTTGTATTTTTCAGTGGTAACCTCAAATCTAGCTTTGTGATGTCTCGAATAGGTTTCCATAAATTCGGCAAATAACTTTTCGCTGTTCTTGACACCTAATTCTTCTAATTCAACATAGTTCACCCTTTGCTCACATTTTTGCTGTTCCGGTTCTGAATTTCTGCCAGCATATGGGGCTAACAGATTCATGTTAACTATTTTCGCTTTTTCTCTAGGAAATTTCATTATATACAGATCTTTCCAAGACCTTTGCAGTTTAAGAGATAGGCCCCTTCGTCGCTGAGGCTGGTACAACCGGACTAGATCATTGGGTTGAAGTACTCACGTTTTGGAACTTGCGTCATACTGGAATTTTATTCAATCACTGGCAATTTTGATGTTATTACGAATTCCTTCATAATTGGAATTTAGTTTCTTTCGTAAGCTTTCAGAATACGCATTTCCAGCAACCTCTTACTCTCTAGACTTACTATCAAACTTCAAATCATACGGTACTATAATTTTACCCCCAAATAACATTCTAGCTGGAGGCTCTCCTGTCGTTTCGTTTACAGCTAATCGATATGCCATCAAGATCAAATAGAAGTACTGGCCCCAATCTCTTTGATGGTCTGAGGCAGTATTTGACAAATATTTTTTCATTGTTCGATTCATGCCTTTTACCATTCCATTTGGCTGTGGGTGAAGAGCAGTACTTTGCGAGAGACTTTGGAATAAGGCTGACTCAAAATTTCGACCTTGATCTGAATGTAGTTCTGAAGGAAACCCGAAACGGCTAAAGTGTTTAAAGTTCAAGTACTTCTGGTGCTTCCCAATAAATCGTTTATACTTAGTTTAATCTGTAAACATGCGTTCGCGTCCCGGCCTTTCTTAATTCGTTGGAATTTAATAATCCTCAATCATACAACTGATCGTCATCAAACGCCAAGTACGTAAGTCTTTATGTAATTTGTTTAAAATTGAATTTTTCTTTGTTTTATCCCCGTTCCCCCACACTCTCTTGGATGCACCATAAAATTTTGTTTACGTCCAGTTTAATTTATACTATTCAAATCAGGATTTTCTATTTATTACACAGGTAAACAATTTCCTATTTTTTATTAAATTGACTTGTTCACTGTAATTTATTTGCAGTTTGTAGTAAATAAAATTCATTTATCCTTCAGTCTTTCAATTTTATTTAATATATTATAGCTTTTAATATTCTAACGGAGATTTTTTATTGTAATTTTACTTTGTATTTTATTTTGCAATAGCCTTTCAAAGAAAATTTCAATTACTTATTTAAGTATAAGCGTGTCCACAAGACTCTTCATTGATCACTGAATTTGACGAGGAAAATTAGCAGCCATGCTTGCGAAACATGCTGAAATAGCAAATTTCGAACCACAGGAAACTATATTATTGGGTCTATTTTATATAATGTGGATTTAATAATTGAAGAATTTTATTATCTCTAGTATCAACCATTATTATTTTTATAGTGCAAATTTCCAGATGGCTTGTGACTGCAAAACCATTATTAATTTAAAACGTTTGTTAAAAATTGCAACAAACAGACTGGAAAATGGTATTAAAACTTTCATTGTGTTTCCATTATCACTAAAACTCTTTAATTATAGATGGAAATTAAATTGGTGTCGTAATTTAATTCACACGCTGAATAAAGGATTTGATCTGTGACGGCTTTTGAAGCTGTCTCTTTTCAGCAATTTCTAAGTGAAAAGAGCAACAATCTGTTTATGTCGGGGTTTCAGTCTTGTTAGCAGAATTGGCTGCAAATATTTTCTCCAGCATGGATAATTGTCAGCAATTTCCAAAAGATGCAAGAATTTCATTTGAAAGGCTGGTACGAAAGCCATTTGGGTAGCCATTGAATACATGTTGGTTTACAGGGACTGCATTTATTTATAGGTTTGCCACGTTTTAGATATTAATTCAAAAAGACGTAAAATTGTTTTTTTTTAGTGATTTCTTCTGGACTTCAACTTAGTTGCGATAACCAGCTGATTCCAGTAGTTCATTCTTCATTATAGTGCATAGCTGAGGATAATAGTTGTCTCTATGTTTTCTACAATACTAATTCAAGGGTGTGGAATCTCGCATTTTACTTTCAATAATACTTTAAACCTGGGTCAAGCGAAAGCTTCCATATTGAATTCGCGAATAAAGATTTTAAAACGTCAAGTGTGAATCCGCGCTACTATGCCAATTTAGATTTTTGTTGAGGAAAATTCGTTTTAAAAACATCAGCGATAATGAAAACGTACTTTAAAGTGATTTATCCGTATTTTGTGTAGATAAAGTACAACAATAAACATTGGCGACTATAAAATCGGCTTAGAATTGTACATTCCGCTCTTATATATATATATATATATATATATATATATATATAACAAATATTTAATACATTATTAAAATTTTTCTGCATCCACTGAGGCTCGAACTCAGGACTTTACGCTTACATATGCACGCTCTACCACTGAGCTACCGATGCACTACACGCAAGATGGCAGATATCTCGTATATGCATATACATATACGATATTTCTGCTATGTATATACATATACGAGATTTCTGCTATCGTGCATGTAGTGTATCGGTAGCTCAGTGGTAGAGAGTTAGTCATGTAAGAGCAAATATGTATTAAATACTTGTTATAAACATTATACATTAAATAGTTAGCTTAAATGGTTAAAATTTAAAAATTAACTCCACATATATGCAAGCGAGATACAAATAAGCTTTATCTACTCATAGTTTACTTGTTTAACAGCATCCTGGACGGTCTTTCTACTTACTGTTAAATTTGTCTATTTTTGAGTTACCTATGATATCATTATACTAACAATGGTTATCATAGACACGACCAGTACGATCAATTTTACAGTAGATGGCAAGATCGAGCATTCAATTTTATTAAACGTAAATACAACATAATTGTTTATTGAAGTTAAAATATAATTATTTGGACTCTAATAATAATTTTCCAAGTTGCTTGTTGAAGTTGACAGAACAAATACAATTGCTTCCATGCAAATACCTGTCTACAAACACAAGAGTTCCTACTGAAAGTTGTTTGGATGGTGGAGCTTAACTACAACAAGATAGTCATTCTGCATGATATCCAGAAATATTATTGTTACAATGATGTAAATTCACGTGTTTGAATTTCATTGCCTTGTGAAGTTTTCATGAAAGGGATCTCTCACATCGTTGAGGTGACAGTTCTAGAAGGTTCAGTTTGATTTTCCTGGATATTTACTCTGTAAATAAACCTAGTCTATAAGTTATTTGCAATATTACATCATAGCGGTAAAAAGTCCTTCAGTTTATCATTAAATAAATACTTTACTGCATTCATCGCTACTCAAATTCCTAGCAAGAGTTATCCGTATTTAAAAGCTTTACTACAATTATGAAGTTTTACGAGATATGTCCTGTAAATTGTTGCGCTAAACGATGCGTGCTAATTTAATCGTTGTTTAATAGTGTGAGTTCCTTCATTATCTAATAAGTTATTTTTTATCGCTAAACAAGTATTTCTTTTAAGAATTTTGTAGCGTTAACTATAAACCCATTTCCTTTATCTAATTTATCAATAAGAACTGTGTATAGGACGATGCAAAATATTTAGTTAATTGTTTATAATAAACACTAATTTGTCTGTAATTGTTCTGTTCCAGTTTATTTTCAATATACATATCTAATTATTCTTAAATCTTTTATTTGAGACTGGTTATAGCAAATCTTGCCTAACGTTTAGAGAAAATGTAGCTAAATATAACAATTAATTATATTTGGTATACAAGGTAAATAAAACTGATCTGAGAAAATAAGTTTGCCAAGCTAATTGTTTTCTTAACGGCTTGATTTAACTCCGTCTGGGTTTATTAAAACCAATAATACCAAGGTAACGAAATAGGAAATGGTGCCCAACATTCAATAGTTTTTAACACCATGTTTAAGCTACAAATTGTCATACACTTCTGAAACCAGTCCCTTAATCCTACTAGAGCAGCCGGAACTTCAAGAACCATTATTACATTCATTTTAAGTGTTATAATACAAATTTACCCTCGCCCCTTTTAAAGGTATTTAAAGTATACTCTAATCAAGTTATAAGCCAAGTTTGTGACGTTTCGAAAAGTATTATCCAATCTGTAGGTCAATTAAACAATATACATTTTCGCACGAGGGTAGCTTGTCGTAATAAATAGGTTCGTAGTGATGAATCGAAAGTTGTGGTCAGCCCAGGTAATCCTGAAGTTCACTTGCAGTAAGTACTGGTGAATGTAGTCTTAACTTCTTATGTGAAAGGAAATTTCTACTTATTAAACCACTTATTTATGTTGGATTTAGGTCGGTTACTTTGGCGGTAAGAATAACATGAGTAAAACCTTCGAAACATAATTTATTTGTGACAATCAGAAATAATAAATCAAAAGAACATTCTAAAATAAATTATACATATTTACAACTTTATTAATTACGTTTATATAACAAAAGGATTTCTTTGTGTCGTCTGTATGCAACTTTAATTTTGATAGACGCTCAATCTCGTGATTCCCTCCCTTATGACTTTAGCCTCGCGGAGTTCAGTATGCTTTCGGAAGTGTAAGTGGCCGCGTCGCTCGCAAGCGTGACTCTTTACGTAAGGGATCGGATAATTTCGGTAACAGTATCTTGGTCCGCATGTGACTGGTGCTACACGGCGGATGAAGATGTCGCCGCGTAGGGCGTCAAAGACAACTTGCTAAAGCAATAGTATTATATTTGACGACATCGTAGGAGTTATTTACAACAGCCCCTTGTTTCCACTACTAAATCAACACAAAACTAAGATGTTCTGTTTATTCCTTTAGTCGGGGATTCGATCGCTACTCAGTAACGCATCCAGCCTCGGCTATAGGATTGTCGAAGTTTTCGGACAGTAGGGCGTCTACGATTCCTTGTTGCCAAGTGACGAAAGAATCATAAGCGTCGTGAATTCTGATTTCGATATACGGGACGAGCTCACTACAAAGCAACGCAGTTCGTCTCGAATTCAAACTTCCCTTTCGGATAATATGTGTTTTCGTAGTCAAAGACTACAATAGCTGTTTTATTATTAGAATTTTAACAATTCTACGGAAAGCAGTTAGCACACTTTGTAATTAGGAAAGCGCTTTAATGTAACAAAATATAGCTTAACCTTACAGGTAAATCTTAATATACTCATATTGTATATTCAGATTAAATCAAAGACCTCTCGGTACGAGTCCAGTCAATGAACTTCCTTTGCATCGGAAATGTTACCCTTTTATAATGAATTATAAATCGTCGTTCTCTTTTCTGCCAACGACATTGATAACGGTGTATTCTGTCTTACAATTATTGATAAGCCTGCAGCGTGATTTGCTTCGTCTATTAATTTATTTATGGAGCAATATTCCATCATTACAATTAATGAGTTTACGTTAATTTAAATGGTCTTAGATGTTATATGTCTTAGAAACTATCTAGATTTAATTTGAGTGGTTTATCAACGGTTTAAATCTTGCGTTTGATTGCGTAATATTTGTTATTCTTAAATTATATTTGTACAATTTTTTTCTCTATTCAAGTCAATTAACAATAATTCAAAATGAAGAAATTTAAGATAATTCGCTCCCGTTAGGTTTGAAAGCACACTTAAAGTCTTTATTGTCTCTATAAATGTCTTATTTATTTAAGCTGCCGTAACTTTAATAGAAAATCGGAAACAAGCGCAACTTCTTGCAAGTCGGTTCTCGCGTGTCACTTTTACTTAACATTTTCCATGGGAAATGTTACAAGTTAATCTTTTAATGTCTTAAGGGGGGAATATAAAACGACTTTTATAAATCTTTCTGTCCAAATGGCAATATAATGAATATGACTTATTTTAATTTGGTCTACAACCAATTCTCGTCTTTATATTTATGTTGTATTTATTTGATTAGTGACTTAAAACTCGAGATCGTTGCAAGCAGTTCAAAGCTCTAAATTATAAACTAAACATTGTAACCAGATATCTACTCATTTTATATTCTAAATCGATTTGGAACTATTTTCGTATTTAGTTGCATTTGAACATAAACTAAATTACTAATTATTTCATTTGTGATATTATTAATGCCACTACAGCGAAGAAGATTCTGATATAGCGACTACCGAATTTAAACTTTGTATAGAAATGTATAAAAAAACAAACATATAGTTACAAAAGTGACCTGTGACAATTTAAAAAGAATCTTATTTACTAAAAAGCATTTCTAATGAAAGTCAAAAATAAAGTATTTGTAAAATATTAATATCAATTTCGGCGAATTTATAAAAATAACTCTGATTGTGAACACAAATATTTTACATTTTACAAACGGTCACAGATTTCCAAAATTAAGCGTACTTATGTTAGCCCAAATGTATATTTAATATAGGTATATACATACTACGTATAGGTGTATTTTGAGAAGTACTGAAAGGTAGTTGAAAAATATGAGAAACATTTACACATTCAGTCCAAGGTCCTTCCTGCTGCTGCATTCCTTCAGAATGTTCTTTTTCTGAAAGGCCCTCAAAATATTCATGATCTCGCATCCGAAGAAAACTATTTAGTGGTAAGGTGCTTGTTTAAATTTTTAAACAAAAACAAATCACAGAGTGCTAAATCTGGACTACCTATACTTTGATTATTGAAGCTTGTTGAAGCGTCGATAATGCGTTGAACTGCTCGTGCCTTATGCACCCTGCAGTTCTTATGCAAAAGCAAAATATTCTCTCTCCAAGAATGGGGTCTAATTTCTTCTATAGCTGGCTTTAAACTTCGAGTCGTCTGTCCATAAACCTAAAAACTGATTGTAGTGCCTTGATCTGTGTATTCAAGCCAAAACACATCTTTTATATCGAAAAACACAGTTGTCATCAATTTTCCACCAGAAGATTATGTTTTATTCATTTTTGACAGTGGAGATTTCCCGTGAACATACTGCATGGATTTTTTCTTTGTGGGAGGATCCTAGTGATGAACTAAAGACTCATTACCAGTAAGAATTAGCGAAAACAGTTATTGTCGCCTTGCAGAATAGTTAAATTTATTTGACAAGTTTTTCTTCCCGTAAGCTGTTGCTTTAGCGTAAGTAGTTTGGAAAACTAATGCGCAGGAACGCTTTTGACGCCTAAATCATTAAGCAAACTTTTGAAAAAAGCAGTGTAGGGTATGATATAAGCCATACCAACGACTGACACTTTCATTTACCGATCTAACCAAACTCAATATCTAACTTTCTTGTTGGTTTCAGCAAACGTTACTTCAACAGGTCATCCTGATTTTGAATGATTCTACAAAAGCTTTATACCCCATTTAAACTGTTTAGCCCAAAATTTCACTTGGAGATATTGATGGTCCTTCATGTTCATGAACAGCAATCAGCATTCATGGATAATCTTTGGTCTGTCGCCTTCCTTTGTGAGGCCACCGCGATACTCAAATCAAAAAACAGTTACGAACACGTTAATATTGGCATTACTTGCTTCAAATTTTACACATATGTGCGCAAATGTCTTAAAAAGTTTACAGCAAAAAATTATGCATTCAACTTATCATGTTCGAAGCTAGGTAGATTACATAGAAATATTCCCTCGTAATTTCACGATAGAATTGCAAAAGGAAAATGGACGCAAACTAACATTTCTATGAAAGAGCTTGTGCTTAAATTGTACTGTGAAAGGTTATAGGCCAAATAATACCTGTATGTCGTATTTATTCTACAATAGAAAAAATTGTTAATAAATTTAAATACGAAGGGTCTTTGCGAAACAACCAAGGTACTTGTGAGAAACAACGTATTCTCAGTTAATCCAAAAGTGTGCTGAAATTATGTCATGAGGTTCGGGCAGGAATAGGCCATACGCATCATATGATAACATTCGCTATGTATTACATCAGGTTAGCTACAACGGTTGAATTTTCCGCCGAAAGCCGTTTATACGGAAGCAAACTGTGTCAAACACTTACAATTTGTAAAACTGCATATTAATCAACCGAAAGAGTTTTGAGAAAGCGTTATCTTTTGTGATTAAGTAAAAATAAACTTGTTTGCTTTGGCTTACAACATATTTACTTCCGGCATTCTTTTCTTCTACAAACCTACTAGCGAACTTTAGATCATATGTTAATCCCATTTTACGCCAAAATAATACTTTAGCCGTGGTCTCGCCTGGTGTCTCATGTCCTATTGATTGATACGCCAATAGAAATAAATGTAAATATAAATGCTAGTCTCGTTGAAGATCTAAGACTGCCTTTGCCAAATATTTCCCCATAGTATGGTTCATCCGCTGTACCATTCCAATTGACTACGTACTAAGAGTAATAGCCCCGATTATTTGGTATTATCAACTGAGTCTGTTTCTCAATTTCATCTTCATTCTCTAGATCCCTCTCCAGAAGACCATACTGGATTTGCAATGATCCTATTGACCCCAGTATGCTTTAACAACACTGCTAAATTGGGCTACTCCTTCACATGCAGGCCTTCGATCATGGTTCTTTGATTTCAGAAATAACTTCAAATTTACATCGTTTTCTTGATCTTACCTGATCTTTTCAGGTCCCCAATGATGGTTATTAATAGTGGTACGTTTGAGATGTCCTTCAATGTTTGATACCAGCCGCAAGCAATTGCTTACAGTCTTATAGAAAAAGTTTTATCGACAAAGCATTATAATTACAGTGGTTTCTTCCACCATAATGCTCCTGATGGTCTGTATTATCGATGGGACTATTTTTTAAGTCTGTGTAATTTTTCTCAAGTTGTCCACATTTTCAACATCGTAGTTTTCATCAAGTTAATCTTTGTGTCTTAAGTATTCATAAAATTAATCCTTCCAGGATCTTAACGCGATTCTGGGTTTCTTCCACAACCCATACGCGCGCATATCCCTTAGATACTTGTTTGGTCGTTCCAGATTCTACGGTTTGAGCCAATGCATAAGTAAGTTTTTTCCGGTGGACTAATCATAGGGGCTTCTGTGTTTCTGAAGCTCGAAGACCATCAATAAACGTTTGCATACCTAGTTTCTTGTGGCCATCGGATATGCTAACATAACTAATCGTGCAATTTCGTCTTACATTTCATGAAGATTTTCACCAACCTATTGACTTGGGCATAGTAACTTGATGCAAGTGCTTGCGTCATAACGCATTTATAATCTCGAATCCAAGTAGTCAAAATTATTTTGTAGGTTATCTGGCTCAGTTTGCAAAATATCTAAAGTGTGAAGCCGATATTAACGCGGTTGCCTTTTTCCCATGTTCCTCTTGTTAGATTTAGTGATTGTCTTAAATTACTTGCAATAGTTGGTTCATTGTTTTACCATCATACGTGAGCTCTTTACATGTTTTTGGCATATTCACTTCTTGTTTTGTATAATGCGTCGAGGGTACTTCGAGCTCCGGAACTTATTTGCCCATGGCCAGGAGAGTAAACATTTACTGTAAGGCACATTTCTTGATTATCATATTGACTTTTTCTGTGATAGGTCCATAATTCACAACTAGATGTCAACTTCAATTAAAGAAGTCCTTGCTTGGATATTTTGATAATAAATGGAAAGTAATCTAGTTTCTTCTTAACTCTGTATGTAGATAAAGTTTTGATAATAGTCTACAAGGTGAATTGTGAATATTATAAAGGAAAGTTTGAATGTAGAAGAGTGCGTGATATAAATTATTACAATTTCAAAGTGCTAATTATTAATTCCAGTATGAACTACTGGATATACTGAAAATTGGTTCCATATCATTTGAAAGTTTTTAGCTTATGTATGCATTTTAATCATTGATTTAGATTGAGGTTACTGTTGTTGATAGAAGTGCACCTAAACAAGTTTTGTAATGGACAATTTTTTGGACATTCTTTATAAAAACTATTGGCGCCATATAGTCGCACGTGAGCGTACTTGAATTTTTTGTGTTCTTCAATTATATTATAAATTATTTTGATTTGATTTAGCTAATAACATTTCTTTTGGTAACTTGCTTGTTATTTACTCTTGTACTTTATTTTAATTGGATTTTCAATTTGTAATTTATATGGGAACTAGAAAGTATAGAATATACAAGTAAAAGTTGGGAAAGGATAAGTGATTTAAGCTGATAATCTGATATAGGGCATGCCTCATCACGGAAATATACTGGGTGATTCATAACACAAGTCATTACTAATTTTGTTACATAATTATTAATTTTATTAGTTTTATTCTACTAATGTAATTTACTTATGATGGTATACTCTCAATATTGTGATTGTACTATATATATACTATATATAGTTTAGAAAGTAATTTATAGTTGTATATTTTATATTTTTACTACCATAAATAATTAGAATTTGTTTCTAATTAAAATAAGAACAGGGCTATGTATTGTATTTTTGATATATTTCGCTTACGTTTCGGGGATCAGTTTTTCTCTTCGTCAGAGCCTTACAATATAGAGTACTATTATAGTACTCTATATTATAAGGCTCTGACGAAGGGGAAAACTGATCCCCGAAACGTAAGCCAAAAATATCAATATACAATATATAGTCCTGTTCTTATTTTCATTAGAAACAAATTCTACGAATTATTTATGGTAGTAAAAATGTAAAACGTACATATACATATATATATATATATATATATATATATATATATATATATATATATATATAT
>JAHWXV010132340.1:0-12908 GCA_024586415.1 Phrixothrix hirtus | reverse complement strand
CTTGAATGCGGCCTAATTCAAGAGTTACGGAGAATACTGGCCAATGTACTATAAAATGAACTTATTATCTAAATATTATGTTCACAGTAAATAAGGGTATGCGTCAATGGTTCGGACAGGAATTATGTTCTGTCAAGTTCCCCTCAAAAACGGGAATAGTATAATCTGGACCCTACAATATTCAGCAGCCGGGACCGATACACGTTAACATACCCAATACGCCCTTACAGGCAACCAATATTCAAACAAAGGATGTAACAATAGGTATTTTTGTTTTAGTCGACACGTCACAGGGCTAATCGCTTGCCCGTGAATCTTATACGTTCCTGCTTTCGCAGTCGGACTCGCACTTCCTATGTAGCGGCGAACTGGGTAAAAAAAGGCAAGTGGTTCCCTTGAAACCCAGGGACCGGGATTCCGCCACACTTACTCCCGCAGAATTCTCGCACTCACACCGGAAACTTCAAAAGGCACTAATACACGACCAATTTCTATAACGCGTGGCGTGGCTGTGGTATCACGGCGAGTAATTACAAATTATTCACATTCGTAATCCATAAAAGTGAAATCGCTTACAACTGTCACTTTATTTTCTTAATTTATTCGCCACCGAAAAACCGTCTCTTTTTTTGTTCCGACAGAGGCGTAGGCGTACGGCGGTAAATTTAAATATTGGCGCGGGACGCCAACAAAGCCTGACGAACCAACCGTTAGGAATTTTTGTAAACAATTTGATTCAGCACTTTTCCGAGTTAAATTTCAAACGATAGCTAGAGCTAGCGTGATCTAGCGGCCGTCAACAGAATCAAGTTGTAATGAAACGTCCATATCAGCGTTAGCTGATTTAAAATTAGTCGGTCATGATTTAGACTTAGATGCAGTGACCTCTGTCAAATGAATAATCAATAAAAAAAATTAAAAGCTCTCCCCTTATCAAATAATTTTTATTCTAACATATTATCTTGGTTAACAATTGTTTCGACCCTTAACCTATAGATCATCTTCAAAATATTATTAATTAAATTAAACTCTTTAATACTGCAAAATGCAACTTTAAAAATTAATTTTAATTTACTGGTATAACACCGTTAGAATATAAATATCTTCAGATACAATTCGTAACCTTCCTGTCAACAAGAATGTTCTATAACCATTGCCAAATAGTCCAGAAATGGAAGATGTCCTAGTTGGCCAATAAAATATTTAGCGAAAATTGGACTAATTCGATCTGATATTTGAGTATCAAATGTGTTATATATATAAAGTACAAATGAACTAATAACTTTGCTCAATATGTAGCTGAGTTCTTCGTCTCCTAACAGTCCAGTTATATTTATCTGTTAAAGTGTAATTAAACTTGTATTAATTGACAAAAACAATTTTCATAACTTACATCGGCTTTGTTCAACTTAAGATGAACTCTGTTCTTCTCTAATAAAGGAGGCATCAATTCATACTGTGCGGTTATATTCATATCAATATCAAATTCGGCCCTGAAGAATATAAAAAAGTTATATTAATATTTTTGTTTTTAAATTCAATTCTGTATTTTAATTGGGTGTCAACGACCCGTTTCTTTTATTATTGTACCAACATTCGATTTAATAACGATAAATATGTTGTCATGCGTTTCAATATTTTAATCCACTGAATGTTGCGCCACCGGCGTTGGTTTTTAAAACCTATAACGCTATTAGTTGTTTCGTTAATTTAAATCAATTTTAAGCAAGAATTTCCAAATTTCTGTAAAGCTTTGATGCGTATCTAGAAGGTTGTATTTCCCATTTTGCACTGTTGCAGCTTCTTTTGCGAGCAAATTATTGAGAAAACCTTACACTTTGAGTTATTGCGAACCTACTTAATCTCCACTTTTCCGTTTGCAAAGTAGCATTATTGTATTTTATCAAATTTCAAGCCTTAGGGCTGCTTAGCATTTACATTATTTTTCACTATTTATACTAAGACAAATCAAATTTCAAACACCTATAATGGATAAATCTCAGCTACCAGCGTAAGGTAACTTTGATCTCTGCCATATCTGTCACCGCCTGCCTTGCTAACGAATGTAAATGTATGGGAACATAAATAAAAAGCTTTCAAAAATTCATGAATAGGTGGCGCCCGAATTATTCCCAATTACGACTTATCTACAGTGTTGAAAAATTGGTACCGTTTCTACACATGCTCAATTTCACGACCTAGCTTATCGAACTTTGCTATTAAATTGGTCCTTACTTTTTCAAAAAAATCTCAATTCTGAACGTTGTTTAAATTTTCTCCAGACTGAAATTTTTGAAGTATTAGACACTATGAGTCTTAACAAAATAAGTCCTATGATTCTATCAAGACAAAGACCATGTCTAAAAGCAAGGGCAGTAACAGAACATTTAGATACAATCTTCAGGGAAAAACTAATTCGGCAGTGATCGTTTGGCTTTTCTTCTTTAAGGCTATCTTAAAGCGCATGCGTACAAACAGAATCCATTTAGAAATATTGACGATTTAGAAGCTGTTATAAGGGGTGTGAGCCGCGGAATGTAAACAAAATTACATTATAAAAATTATTATCTTCACTAAACTAAATTAATTAAATTGTGGTAGATAGAGCCATGTACATAAGAATAAAGAATTGAAAACGAGCACGTCACGTTAAAATTTGAACGGGATTGCATAAATATAAAATAATTCAAGAAAATGGCTGTAATCAAGTATAAGAATTGTCAAATGATGTAACTCATCCGAAATAAAATAATAATTTCAAAATTATAAAAATTTAGGAAAAATATTCGGAAGCACGTTCAGATTTTTGGTTCAAATTCTAAAATAAATAATTAAAAAGGCAATATTTAGGATGATAACTTAGCAAGCACATGCATATAATAAATCTAGACATTTGCATTAATTAATATTTAAATTTTAATAAAATAAATGTTTGAGGTTAACTTTCTAGTTAAATTAATTTATGCATATGTCAACATGTCATAAATGTAAATAATTAATACTATAAAAACCACGGCATAATAGTGCATAAAAGGCTCTTTAGTTCAAATGAAGTTAGTGCACCTTTGAGTGTGGATTATGGTCAAAAACTCAAATTTCCTGCAATATTAATGTCATTTAGGTAATAATGAAGATGTGGAGAAAATTTTTGTATTATTTTCCAGCCACTTAATTAGAATTTTTAACATTTTGCAAATTTGTAATTTTAATTTAGTTCGGGCACGAACCACCTTGTTCTTTCAATCCTTAAAATAATTAAGGATTGTTTCCAGCTAGCTACATGATGATATCGAAAGCTTTGTAGTACCATTAAAACAGAAACTAAATCTTGAATTATTCAAATATATCCAAAAGAAGTAATTTTCTTTGTTTGAAAATATGCAGATTCGGCATTTTCTTGATTAAAGGTCAGTCAAAGAGACCTGTTGCTACTCAATTTAATAAAACTTATTGCTCCTCAATCAATTTAATTGAAGGTAAACCAATTATTCTGCAACAATATTAAAGTGACTAATTACATAAAAATTACGATAAAGAAATCAACTTTCGTTTAATTTAACAAATTGAAACTATGTGAAAATTAAAAAGAAGATTGTGAGGAAAGTAATTTAAACAAAGTATAAAATATTTATCTGTATTAAGTTGTAAAGTGGATTTAATTTCACTTCAACAAGTTACAGCTAATTAAATAAAATCCACATTTGAACAAGTTTATATGAGAGCGGAAAGGTAACTGAAAAACAGAACGTATGAAGAAAACCATTTAAATAAAGAATTAAACAAAGTTTAAAGCGAAATACCTTAAAATAAGTGGTCGGAATCCTGGTGGGTAGTGAATGTTGAAACTAATCTAGAGAAAGGACACTCAGACAACGATCCAAGCTTATTCATCGATTTAATTAAAAACAATTAAACAAGAAACAATTTGTGCACATTTCGTGTTTTTGAAAATAAAATTAAACACAGTTTAACAAACATTTTGGATCTCAAGGGAACTGCGACGTCCAAACTAGAGTTTTGAAACATAACAATTATTGGAAAACGAAGGCGCGTTCGAAGAAGTGCATCTGCTAACGGAACGCAGGGGATAACAAACACATAGACGTGTGAATATATAAGTTTAGTCAAAAACTTTGTATATTAATAATTTATAAAAAGTTATCTAATTTAAAGTGGTTATATGTATAAAATTAGTTGATAGTCGCTATAGGATTTTAGCTTGTTGTATTATTACGAGCGGAACTGTCCAACGACGAAATAAAGTACGACCTACTACGGCAAGGGCTTCCTGTGTTATCCGTCAGGAGGATGCTCAGGGGAGTGGAAAAGGTGCCAATGCCTTTAAACTACCTTGAAGTCGACAACCTTAAGGCCATTTTACGGTTGTACATCACCATTGAATTCCCGCGTAGGTCCAAATACGTAGTACAATGCCACAGGTGCCAGGTATTTGGACATACGCAGCGACGATGCAGCGCTGCATCGAAGTGCGTTAAGTGCGGCGGAAACCACAGCACGGGCGGTTGCGGAAAGCGAAAAGAGGACCAGCCGAAGTGCTCCAACTGTGGCGGTGGACACACCGCCAGCTACAAGGGGTGTCCAAAGTCCCCGCAACCTCAAGCAAGATCTGCAACCCGAGCCGCAGAACTTCCATGCCCACAAGGCAGCATGAACTACGCCGCTGCAGTAAAGGCGGAGGATCATAGAGTACCAAGAGAATCAATACTTAAAAGATCCGACGGCAACTTATTAACAATGGAAAAGCCCCTTCAAGCAGGCTACCTCCTGGTGGAAACCATCTAGGCGCGTGGTTCCTTCGCAGAAGGCATTGCAAAGGTTTTGCAATGCCTGCCACAACTTCTGGAAATATTCCAGAAATAATTCATAGAAAAGAACCCCACTCAGCCCGCTGTTACCGGCACATCCCTCTTTACGTCACTATTACACATCGCTTCATTCGCCCACATACAAGAAATAAGGTAATAAGGATGAATGGAATTATTCATAACGGAAATGCCATTCATCAATAACACTATTGCCATCGCATTTTAGTGTTGCTACTACTGTACATCAACCCCTTGTTTTTACACATACAGTTAGATAGAGATCTCCACGTCTTCGCCGAGCTTCGTGCTGAAGCTTTCGCCTCAAAGTCGTGCCCCGTTGTGCACGCTGCCTGCGAGTACCTCTCTACACTCAACAGTAACTAAGTACCCATCACCGATATTATTTATTCTCGAACACCACATCGACTTAAATAATCTACAGTTATTTTATTTAAAATTACGAAGTGTTTTCGACGCCAACAGACGCCGACAACATATTGGCTGGCCCGCTCGTGGTGCATCTAGAAGACTTGACACCGTGGACGGTGCCGCTTACCTACACCCGCATTCGACCGACTAATAGCTGACCATTGCCTTCTGGAGGAGGAACAAAATACTTCCCATGGCGCCCAAGAAGAAACAAGAAAAATAGAATTCCTCGAAGCTGATTGCCTACAATTGTCCGACATCGAACTGGACCGATTGAAAACGGCAATTCAACAATTGACAGCTATAATGGAAAATAACTAAGCACGAATTCTACTAGCAGTATCAAAATTCTCAGGAGAAGACGCCGCAATTCCAAAGGCATTGTTTGAAAAATACGAAAATTATTTGAAAAATGGACGCGTCCCGCAAGAAGATTGGCGCTACCATCTACCAACGTCATTGGCAGGAGAAGCTCAGAAATACTTCCGCCAAATAGAAGCCATTCCCATGGATTGGAAATTTTTGAAATCCAGATTTATCGCTAAATTCGACCATACAATGAGTTTGCCCGAATTAACATCGAAATTATATGTTAACCAACAGAGCGATAAAGAATCTACAGAAGCCTTCATCATGAATACATGGGCCCTGTTCAAACGATTAAGACCGGAAGTTCAACAACACGAAATGGTGTCTACGATCCTGCACCAGTTGAAGCCTGAACTACGTATCTACCTTCTACGACATCCGCCGAGATCCTCGACGAAGCTATCACCGTCGAGGGTGCTTGCGCAACGCTGAAAACGTCACCCGCAAGAACGACCGTCAAGGCCGCCGAAAATATTCAAATCCAATCGCTTCCACGTTGCCGCCTATGCAACGATGACAGCAAACACTGGCTTCGAGACGCCATGGCGACCGAGACCCATTAACCCCGGCCGTAAATACCACGTCAGCGAAGGCTACTAACTTATCTCGTGTCAATCTGATAATACGAGGACGACGTTATTGGGCCTTGCTCGACAGTGAATCTGTATTCGACCTGCCAGATCAATCGAAACCTCAATATTGGAATGTGCTCGAGAAGTTTACAGAAGTCTTTAACGAGGACAGCGCTGTTAAAACTAACATAACCACCAAGAACCGCATCCAACTGCGAATGGATGCTCCATTTCTACTACGGCCGTGTCATTAACCGGAGTCGAAGACAAAACTACTTTACCAACAAGTCGAAGAGATGCTTGCAGATGAAGTTATCGAACCGTCTATGTCCGCTTACTGTTCACCCGTCGTCATTGGACAAAAGGAAAATGAAGCTCCTTACTTCAACATTGACTACCGACAGTTGAACGCCCTCACCGTGGATGAGGTTTCGAAACGCCCTGCCATCTACGATTCACCCAAAGACCTTGGGAACTCCACGGTCTTTTCAATGTTAGATCTGCGAGCGGGACACTGGCGGATTCAGCTAGAAGAAGACAGCAAGACATTAACAGCGTTCGCCTCCCCCGACGGAGCCACATACCAATTCAAAGTCATGGCTTTTGGACTGAAGGGGCTGCAACGACTTTCAAGAGGATGATGTCAGCCGAAGTGTTAGTAGGCTACCTCCACCAATTCACGGTAGGATACCTGGATGTCATCATAATTTTTTCAAAGAATCATGAAGAGCATCTAAATCACCTGCTGCTTGTGCTCGAACGCCTCGACGCGAAAGGACTTCGGTGCAACATCCAGAAGTGCCGTTTTGGACAAAGCAGTCTCAACATTCTGGGCCCCGAAGTCGCTAGTCAGGATAATGCACCGCAACTGGTACATCTGAGAAACCACCACCTACTTCCGAAGCTGAACGTGGACAACATCCAGGCGCTCGTTCTACACCAGGAGGCCAAACAGTACCTGCCAAAGACGACTGCCCGAAGAACATCCCAACCAACCAGGGAAACGCCATGGCGACTGGGACCCGATAACCCCGGCCGTAAATACCACGTCAGCGAAGGCTGCTAACTTACCTCGTGTCAATCTGAAAATACGAGGATGACGTTATCGGGCCTTGCTCGACAGTGGATCTGTATTCTACCTGCCCTATCGATCGAAACCTCAATATTGGAATGTGCGCGCTTCACCCTGAAGCTTAGTGTCTCCAGGTCTTGCCGATCAATGCAAGCTGCCTGCGAGTACCTCGCTACGCTACAGTAACCAAGTACGCATCGCCGTTATTAATCATTTCTCGAACACCACATCGACCTGAACAATCTGCAGTTATTTTATTTCAAAATAATAGGTGTTTTCGACGCTAAACGATGCCTGTCTGTCTTTTCCATGGTATAGAATACTGACGATTTATATCCTCTTGCTTCCGTCGAAATTGATCTTTGGCTGGATTTTGTGTGGCTGCGGTTGCAGCTTCCCTCGATGGGATTTGTCAGTAGTTTATGGTTCTTGTTGTTGTGTGCCGAAAATTGCTACGATTTCCGGCAAGCGAATTATAAGTTGGCAAATTCCCTCGTTAGGATGTGTGGCAATAGCAGAGTGCCTGCGGATACGAGTGGATCTAGGTTAAACTTATATTTTTGGTCTGTTGTAGCTTTCTGGGCTTCTGTCTTCCTTGCGGCATTTTTTGCTTGACTTGCCGCCTGGGCGTAAGTGATATTTTCTCTCACTTCGGAGCGTTTTGGTTCCAGTTGTTCACGCCTTTATTTTGGGTAACGAAGGCGACCTTTATAGTTTGCAGTATGTTCGCCTCCGCAATTTGCACATCTGGGAGATGACTGTCTATCCTTTTCACAATTTGCGGTTTGGCGATTACAACCGCATTTTACGCAGCGCGGAATTGCGCGCCAGCATCTATGGGTATGTCCCCAGCTTTGACAACGGTAGCATTGCATGGTGCCCCGCTTCGATCTTTATTGATAACGAAACTAGATTCGTTAATCTATAGATGGTTTTCCCGGCCTCGTTTCGGGAAAGCTCTAGGTAGTTCAGCGGCATCGAAATTTTCTCCCTGCCTTTCCTCATCCTTCGAGATGAGAGGACCGGGAAGTTTAAACTACTTAGTTCCTCTTCGACGTCGCTGTCCGGTATTTCTTCAGGGAGGCCTCTTAGCACTACCCTGAGGGGTTTATCTTGCTCCAGCAAGAATGTGTGATACGGCAATTGTCGTTCGTCAAATGTTTTCGTTATGCCTCTGTAGGTGGCTTCGTCCGCTGCCTGAACATTTATACCCAAGGCGGTGTTTTTCGCTGCGGTGATTTGCAGTCCTTTTTCGCTTCACGGGTATTTGCTCCATAACTTCTTCGGTGTCTGCTTCGGTGTCGGACAGCACCTGATATTTATTTTGCACCCGTATTTCTTGGGCTAGCCCTGCGACCCGCTTGTCTGACGGTGTCTTCCTCTTTTACCTTCGTGAAGCCTTCTTGATTTTGCATGTCACTAACCTCCATGTCGGTGTCGGAGTCGGTTAAGTTTTCTGCGGCTTTTAATGATTTGTCACGTCGCTCTTTACTGGTTGACTGCACGCACTGGTAGACGCGTTTTCTTCTGGTATACTTGTATGGGTACTCGCGATCGTACTTGGAGCACCTGGTTTCGGTGGCGTGTTAATGCACTTGTTTGATTGTGCTGCTTTGCTTTCCGTCCCGCTCATGTATGAGGGTTTCTTAACTGCGCCGGCACTTTGCGCTTTCATTTGGGTATTATAGAACTCCTTAGTGGCCTCTATAACTACTCTGTCGAAACTCATCGTTATAATTTTAAGCTGATTAATTGTAGTAATTATACTATCTGGGAAGTTATTTACGATTACTTCCGCTTCGCGTTGGTTTCCCGCACGTACAGCGGCGACCGGTTGATGTAGAACCCTTTTGATTCGGTCGTACATTTCTGATATTTAATTAACAATTGATTTAATTTTCGCAAATTTAAGGTATTTGTACTATATCCGACCCACCTTTACATATGTAAAAGGGGCCTAAGGTATAGTACAATTTGAATTTTAAGAGCAACTAACAAACACGTGCGGACACTGTGGATGCTAGCGCGCCACTCTCAACTTAACTCGCTAAACGACGCCGACAACACCGCAAAGGGCAGTAGATACGTGCACATACCGACGACAAAAGAACCAATTCTATTGCATATGTAAAACATACTGCAATTCTAAACAACGATTTCCATTGGTATTCCGTGAATACCAATGGCAGTCCATCATTACGCCATTTTCTCCTGTCAAGGAGTATAAAAGGGGCACCAAATCCTAAAAGAATTTAGTAGTTGGTGTGACTACTAGAAGCTTGGAGTAGGCAGATTGAGACCAAGTGACTAGCAGTTGGGAACTAGTCGGTGCTTGGAGTAGGCAGATTGAGACCAAGTATCCGATAGTTTGGAGAGCTGAGCCGGCGGCATCAGTAAAGCACCCTCCCGAACGCCGAGGAGCTTCCCGCTGCCCGCTGTCACTTTCCGCCAGCTCGCTACAGACCACCAGCCGACTCAGACGACAGCGCCGTCTCGACAGCCGACAGCCGTCTCGCGCCGCCAGCCTGCTGAGACCTCCAGCTGCCCAGTAGGCCCATGCCGCGCCGGCCGTTAACGACCTGCCGCCCCCACCAGCGTCCCGGCGCCCCGACGCAGTAAGTACGCGCATATTTATTTATTAACCATTGGCCCCGTTTTAAACATTTTTGTAACAAACGCTAAACGCTTGATTCTCGTTACTGTGCCCAGATAACTGGGAATCCACCTTAGCGTCACTTTATTAGTTTATTCTACACTAAAAACTTGATCCTAGTTATCGTGCCGGTTAACTTAGAATCATACATTAGTTAGTTAGTTGCATATTAAACACTTGATCCTAGTTTCGTGCCAGTTAACTTAGAAACAGCCTTAGAATAGTTTAGCTAGTTTATTCCCCGCTAGACACTAGAGCTTAGTATCGTGCTAGTCAAACTCATAGTTATAATTCCTTGTTATTTAAACTAGACACTTGAGCTTAATATCGTGCTAATTAGCGTAAGAATGAAACATTGACGAGTGCACGCAAAACTACTGTCCAGCTCCCCTCTTTTAAAGAAATAGCTGGCAGTAGCCTTCATCACACCTAGAGACCTACACGATCGAGGCATAGGGGGCGTGGCCGCATAGCTCTCGTGTGTGGTTCAAGGGGTAACCCCCTTGTAACCATTTATTTCCGTGCTTTTGCAAATTTTCGGATTTAATATCCGAAAATTTGCATTATTTGAGGCAGGGCATTCACAATGACTTCAAAGCCCTTAGAGAAGGTGTTCACGCCCCGCGTCACTGCTAAAACGACGCCTGCCGCCGCGATCACTTTGGTTGCATCGAATGATCGAATGAGGGGGCGTGGCCTGCACCTGCACTCGCATCTTGAGTTGTTTTCGCACTTTCCGTAGCGCTCGTCACCTTGACGTCCTTTGGAGATGCCGACACACCCGGTACCCTCGCACTCATTGATGCACCGGGAACTGCTTTCCTTAAACGCAGGAACCGCCGGCAGCCTCTGTAGCTCGCGGTTTGCTGTTGGTCACAGTTTACACACCAGGCGAGCGTCTCCCTGGACTTCTCACACTGTCCAGAAAGGACGTTTTCACTACACTTCACGCACCGCGGCTCCGCATAGTAATTCCGCTGTGAGTGTCCATATTTTTGGCACCGGTGGCACTGATTCGTGCCTTTACGACGCCTTGGTAACTCTACGGTGACACTGAGATGCAGCACCGCCCGTAGCTGGTGGATGGTCTTACCCTCCGTCGTGTTTTACAACTCGATAAAGTTGAGTGGCATCGGGGTCTTATCACTTCTCCGGCGCATCCTGCACACAGAGATTACCGGGAATCCTTTTCCTTGGAGATCCTCCAGGATCTCCCGGTCGGTAATGTCCTGAGGTAGCCTCCTAATGACTGCCCGCAGTACCTTTTCGCTTCTTAGGCCGTGGGTGTGGAAGGAGATCTCGGAATCACGCAGGTAACTAGTGATTTCCTCGTGATCCCCCTCAGTCGCTGGTTGTATAGAAATCCCCAATGCCACGTTTTTGGCGCTGTTGATTTTTATGTTGTGCTTCGTGAGATCACTCACGACGGAGGTCCATCTTTCCTTACGGCGGATGACGATGGGTGGTGCTTTTTTGAGACCTGGACTGGCTTGTGGAGGAGCTCTGTGGTGGTGGGCAGCTCTTCCATCGCTGCTTCTTCTACTGCCGTCGGTACTTGCAGCGCATCGTAGCGGTTAACATCTTCCAAACCCTGTGCAAGCGCTGCCTGTTTGGGCCCAGGGCAGTCGCTTGCCTTTCTTGGTTTGCGCTTCCTCCTCTTCTTGCCTCCGGCTTTGTGGAAGCCTTCGGCGCCGATGTCTGAGGGAGCTGGGGCTGGGGTGGCAGTGGTCTGATGATGCTGGCGCTGCTCCTCGTTCGAGAAGTACGCCTCGTTTGTGAGGATGTACTGCGCAGATATCACAGCCTCCTCTGTGGATGTGATACTGGTTTGTAGGGCTTTGCTATCCTCTGCGATGTTGACTACTGCGTCGCTGGATTTTCGAAGGTACATCGGCCATCCTCCGGCATCTGCAAGATTAAAAAGCTCGCCTCGTCGAAGTGCAGTTCGTTGATCTCATTCTGAACTCTCAGCGCGTATTCAAACCATCTTGCGATGTCGTAAGGATTCATTTTCGTGATATAGATGCACTTATGGCACTGGGATTCCCAAGAGTATTTTGCACTGCACCCGACCCACCGCTACAATATGTAGAAGGGACCTAAGGGACAGTACAAGAGCGCACAAGAGGTAAAAATGCAACTACCAACGAACACGTCTGTCTTCGATGACAGCTGCAGGCACACCCCTCTCAACGACGCCGACAACACCGCAAAGGGCAGTCGGTATGTGCACGTACCGACGACAAAAGAACCAATTCTATTGCATATGCAAAACATATGACAATTAGAAAGACCAATTTCCATTGGTATTTCTAAATTATCAATGACAGACGAGCATTTCGCCACTTTCTCCTGCCAAGGAGTATAAAAAGGGTACCAAATCCAGAAAGTATTGAGTAGTTGGTGTGACTACTAGAAGCTTGGAGTAGGCAGATTGAGACCAAGTGTTCGATAGTTTGGAGAGATTAGCCTACGGCATCAGTAAAGCTCCCTCACGAACGCCGATTCGCCGAGGAGCTTCCCGCTGTCACGCCCCGCTAGCCTAGTGCGACGATAAGTCGCCCAGTCCATTCGTGCCGCTCCCGCCCTGAACGACCTGCCTCCGCCACCCGGCAACCCGACGCAGTAAGTATGCGTATATTTTTCATTAACAATTTACTCCGTTTTTGAACAACTTTGTAACATACCCTAGACACTTGATCCTCGTTATCGTGCCCGGTTAACTTAGAATCGACCTTAGTTAGTTTATTCTACACTAGACACTTGATCCTCGTTATCGTGCCCAGTTAACTTGGAATCGACCTTAGCTAGTTTATTCTACACTAGACACTTGATACTCGTTATCGTGCCCAGTTAACTTGGAATCAACTTTAGTTAGTTTATTCTACACTAGGCACTTGATCCTCGTTATCGTGCCCAGTTAAATTGGAATCAACCTTAGTATCATTTTAGTTAGTTTATTCTACACTAGACACTCGATCCTCGTT
>JAHWXV010132321.1:0-19132 GCA_024586415.1 Phrixothrix hirtus | reverse complement strand
ATATATATATATATATATATATATATATATATATATATATATATATATATATATACATTATTTGAAATTATTTGCTGTAGTTTATATAAATAATTTAAATTGTTTCATTTAGCGGCAGAAAAACTAACTAAAGTATTACAACTTTAATCAATCAAACAATATTTCGTGATTGATTACTCACTTCATCAGGATAACCACTGACATTAAGGTAGTAAAAGCAACATAAGAAAAGGAACCCTCAAATCCTGTGTAGTGAAAACATTTTTATGGCGAATGCTGATGTTATGTACAGTAAGAACGAAAAGCATATACCCACTCTCAGGTTCAAACTAGTTTACACTCAGTAAGCTTGTCGATATTAGCACACGCCCCTTTTAAAATAGGCGAAGTTACTAGAATACGTACTTGTATTACAATCACAGGCTGCATTTGGTAGAGAGTAATAATTACAAAACGATTGGTAATATATGTTCAAACTTAATTTATCTACTGAATGCACAAATTGTGGAGGTTTACGCATTATGAATTATTTATTTGTATTGGAAAATATTTTTATTGACATTTGATTTGCATAATTAATTTAATTACTTTACATTATTCTGTATAGTTAGAATATTATTCTCTTACTAATATTGTAGTTGTAATAGGGGGTTTTTCTTGTAGGTTGCATATTTTTTCAACATTACAATATCACATCATCTGATTACTCATAGGAAATTTTTAAAGGTGTTATACGGAAGTATAATAAAAAAATCCTTATACCTCTGTTACCTTTGAACCCACTTTTATGTCAACTGCTGATAATATCTCTTAAATTATTTGAACACTTTTTACGTCTTTATTGTCTTAAAAATCTATAGATCTTGAATGAAAATATAAAAGCAAACATTTTAATTTTCCCCGCTATCAACTCGTGGTACTAATTTGTCTAGATGCGTTTACTTCTTGAAAATTTTCTATAAAATTTAAAATAAATGTAGCATTCAAAGATGTTTAAAAATGTATACCTTTAAATTTGTTGACTAAGAATTTTCTCTCGTTTCGAATTATCCAAAATGACTCGAAGCTGAAACCATAGATCATTTGAAATATTTATTTAGGATTTAACAGTCTAGGAAAGGTTACTATGTCAGAGACTTGCAAAACATAATTCTTGCTTCTATCAACGTAAAATGAAAAGCATGTTGTGTATTATAGGGTGACCAATATTTGAGGGACTCGAAAACTAAGCTGTTAACAACAGATCGAATTCTTAAGATTTTGAAAAATTTTGATATTTCTGTTATTTAGGAAGTTAGATAGCACTATTTACACATTTTAAAGGTATTTTTTAAGACAAATAATATAGAGTTTAGAGATTTTATATGAGTTATATAACATGAACTGTTGTTTTTTAAATATAAACCGAAGTTGAATGTTAACATATTTTAATATAGCCATTTTCACACATTTCAGTGGTAAATAATATGTGTGGTTGAAATGGAATATATAGAACCGACGTTAGATTCGCCCTGTATATCAATTCAATTCCCTCGCAATTTGAGAAATATTGAAGTCCCTGCTTGAAGCATGAATATTCCGGCTCTTATATTGTTATCAATATTGGCTTGCCTTTTTATATTATTTTGCTTAATACATAGAACTTGACATGCGTTCTGCCCATAATAAAATTATAAGGTCCGATTATAATGTATGATTTTTCCCTATTTCAAATTTAACACAGCACATAAACAAAAAACAGTCATAATAAGATTAGATGACGTTCTCAAAAAAGCATAGATTCTAATTTTAGTTGTTTTAACAATTTCAATTTGTTTTCACAAATTTTGCTATAGAAATTTATAGTTGTAAATACCAACGTTTTTATTAATTACTGACCAAATTAATCAATACTGGACTATTTAGTCTTAATAATAAATATCTTTTGTGAGTATATCAATTCATTGTACAGTTTAGAAAAGTAGATACCACACATGTATGTAAAGTTTTATCTTTTTTTGTTTATCCGACCAAATTCAGTTGGATATTTAATACTATTTTTAGCTCTAGCAATTCTAGGTGGAGCAAATACGCCTTCAAATGCTTGTGGTGCTTTCAGTGGTCGTTGCAGTCCAAGCAACTTTTCTGGCTAAATGTGCATGGACTTTTGGTGCTTGACTGTACATTCATCCTAAAACTTATCTTTCTGTACAATGAAATTGGTTTTTTATTTAAAATTATTTTATGAACCAAGCACATAGAATACAAAGTAAGTCAATTTTTTTATATTCAACCATTTCATCTCACGCAGTTTATGCGATATATACGACACTTCCCAAGTTCAAACGATAATCTAAGGCAAGTATTTTGCTTACGCTGAATTCTTTTCTGATTTACTATATCAAGGTACGGATCAAATACAGGTGCAGAATAAGAAAATTGGTATAAAACTAAATTGTTACAGAGAAATAACTTAATATTTACATTTAAATAGATTCTGTGAGGATATAATAGTTTCAAACAAATATAAGTTTTCTGCATATACTTAGTCACATTCTGCTTGGACGTAGGCTACTACAGGCTACATAGTAAGTCATAAGCTAAGTGTCTATTCTACTATTGGTATGCACTCATTATTGACAAGTAAATTAATTCTATCTTTTAAACCTTCACATAATTTTTAACATCAAAACAGCATAGCTTTGGATTTATGAGTATTCCGAGTTAATGAATAAGCTGCAGCTTCAGAAACTAATATGTTGAGGTCGTTATTAATGTTGCACATTTCTTGTTTAATATCGCCGAAAAGAAGTGATTGTAACATGTGTGTATCATCAGTATGCATGTATATATTACAATAGGGGCTTTTCATAAAATTTATTTTTTACCAAAAGCTGTTGAATTGCTCCGATAGGTTTATTAAAGCACTTCCAGTCATATATCTTTTGCAAATAAAAATTATACCTTGTAAAATTATAAATTTAAGATGATGAATATTGTGTTAAATATGTGGGTGCAAAACGGCTTGTTATTAGTTGTGATGTTACGAAGCACTACCACACGACCATTTAGTAATGGCACCCCATAAGTAATATAAATTTTCGGTTTGTATATTATGTTAACCTACATTTAACACTATTTTGTTTTATTAACGGATAATGGAAGATAAGGTATTTTTTAAAACCCAATCTGATAATCTACCAGAGGTGGATTCATTAATGGCGGCTGAGTATTTTTCTAACACTTCCTTATTTACTTCCGTGAATATGCATAGTATTAAAGTTAAGAAATAAGAAGTAGCAGAAAATACTTTACAACAGTAGTTAAATGTTAAAACAAATAACTATGCTTAAATAACCTTATATTTTATTGCAGTATCAATTTATAAAAATAAATATTAATGAATTAAACTACTTTTATAGGTTGGGCTGTTTATATGTTTAAAAGCTATCCCTGTTATGTAATAATTGTTCTAAAACAATATACATACAAAATTTCCTATACCCTAGCAGCAAATAGGGTAATATCTACTAAAAATAATTTTTTCATAATGCAGAATCGACAGAGAAAGCTAAGCTGATGCTGCAAGAAGATATGTGCAAGTCAAACAATTATTAGTAATTTACGATTAATGAAATATGGTTTATACGATACTATAATTTGTAAGTACATATTTAAGTCTAACATTATGGTTGCAATCATACTAGGTCAAATTTTCAATGTAGCCTGTTTTTATAAATGCTTAATTAAAAGTTTTGCATAATTTTAATCTGTATGTTTTAACATTAAATAGCGCAGTGCATTTTTAGCATTACAATAATTCAAAAATTAAAAGAAACCTTCATTTTAGAAATGCTAGGTAATCACGATCGGAGATAATTTTGATTTACCTGTATAGGATATGTTTACAAAACTTCTATACCTAATATATCGTATCTACATTAAAATGACCTTCACACACCCAAAGATTGTTTTTTGCAGAAATATCTTAATGATCACGTCGGTTCGCTTTAAACCGCAATTTCGTCTTTTCTTCATTCAACGGTATTCTAATAAATACATTTCCTGGTGAAAATATTGTTGTATTTTTACAATTAGGTACAACACAATATCGGTAAACCATTTTATTATATTATTTATATGTATTATTTAAGAGTAGAAAGTTACATTAACACAGTGGTAACAGTAAACATAGGCACGCTTGCTGGAAATCGTACTTCTTGACGTCATGTATAAGCACGTCTTATTTACGAGAGCGCAAAAATTATTCAAACTTAAATTGCAAATATTATTCTTATAAGTGATTGAACTTGAAAAATATCTTGTAGCAGGATTTAAGAGCTATAAACAGTTATTTTTAAAAAGTAAAAGAACAATGTGCAGGCGCCTTATCAGTAACATATGCGGGAAATCTATTGGTACATAGTGGAAATAATAGCGGTCCAAGCACTGCTCCTTGTGTGACACTCGATGACAAAGAGCGAAATTGTGGAACATGATTGTGTAATTTGATAGATTGTTTGCGGTCCTTCAGCTATCCGTTTATTAACATAATGTCATTCCCTTTCAAGGCAATATAATTTAGTATTAAAGTCATAACATGATGATTTACAGTATCTAATGCTTTACTAAAGTCGAACAAAACAAAAATACTAACCTTAATTATGTGAATAGCTTCCAATATGTCATTGACAACGCTTGGCAGTGTAGCAATACAGCTATTTTGGGATCGAAACTCTAATTGCCACACAGAATATCATGGAATGTGAGATATTCACAAAACTTTGGCTAGCATAGGTAGTACACTTATTAGTCTTAAGTGTTTATACCGCTCAGGTGAGTTACACTTTGGCAAAGAAGCTATTAATGCTTTTTTTCATTTGTTGGAAAACCTGTTTTCTAAAATTCAGTTATTAATAATGTGAGTAATATAACTAATAGTTGCAGGACAACAGAGATAAATCTCAATATGTAGGCCATGAATTCTAAACGATTTTGTTTGTTCTAATACTCCCTAAGGACTTGCTAATAACATTATTATCAACTATATGAAATTCAAGTGTTTGATCAAAATTATAAATTGTGCTTGTCTTGTAAAAATGTTACGTATTTTTGTTATTAAAAGCTATTTTGGTGTGCTACTAATAAAATCACTATCAATTCCATTTACATTCTGTAGTTCCAAAGCTATTTCTACTTTTTAAGCTCACTACATTTAATGACTTTAGTATGCGCCATCTAGTCGCCGTGTCAGCATTAGTTTATATATATTTTAGAAAAGCCTGTTTTTCACAACATATTGTAATTGTAGTGAAACTTTTAAGTTGTTTATAATACGTCCAGTGTGCTGGTGCTTTTGAAACGAGCTCTAGTTTCTTTCCGTAATTTCATCTATGTGTAATCCAAGCCGTGAGGGCTTCCTCGTTTTTATTGTGACTAGTAGCGCATGTGCATTAAACAACTTTATTATATGCGAAATGAACATGTCTACTTTATCGTTGATGTTATGTAAAACTTGTCACAGGTTAAACTGACAACAGAGCACGTGGCAAAAGTAATCACAAGTGTTTAACCACAGCCGGCAAAGCTAAAATGGAGCGAAGCGTGCTCCGTCGATACTTTCGAGGCTAAATACCTTAAGGTCAAGACAAAATCGGTAAAAGGCGGGCGCCACTGTTCTCTAGTCGAAACTGCTATTAGGCGATATTTGCAAAACACCCTGTATATCACGATGTTAGTGACCTATCTTAAAAGTGGAGAGAGACACTCTGATGGTACTGCAGATACGGGATCAAAAGCTGAAAGAGAAGGTATGCTAAACTATAGGTGCTCACTAATTATGACGGTTCCTGTATATAGGAGTCAATGCAATATGTTTACAAAAGCTTTAAATATTATTTACGTTACTTGCAAAATTTAAGGCGTAGTTTTCCTTAAATGAAATATCCAAGAGCAGGTTTTCAGAACTGACCATCCTGTCTATTGTTAAGAATTTAGCTGACTGAGCTTTAGACTTTCAGAAAAGTGTTATATTTACTTAGAGATAAATGATTTATAACTTTTGTTACTGAAAATTACTGAATTGCTCTCTAAATTATTGTACGCGTACTTTATAAATATAATTACAAGAAAGGTTTATTTTGGTGAAATAATAACCAAAATTTAGCAAAAGAGCACCTTTATGTGATTAAGTTCGCACGAAAAGCCCACATATAAACACAAATTCAACAATTATTTAAAAAATTAAACATAACTTAAATTCTAGGAACAAAAGAAGCATTGGCTAGCGGAATCGAGATTCGAAAGTATTGATTTACAAGATCCAGTTTGTTTCTACAGCTGAAAGCAAATATTTGATGGTAACAAATAATAAACGAGTTTCAAATTTGGCTAACGACACTTAACAATATTCAAATGATGCATCGGCAAAAAGTTTTGTGGGTAACTAGTAAATATGATGCTATTTATAAAACTAACTTATTAAAGTACAACAGTAAATTTGATATTAATAACTTACTTTAACAATTAAAAATACAAACGTAAAATGTCCCAACTACATTAATTTTGGTTCAATGCTAATACATTTACTTCGTCGGTAATTCATTTATTTCGCTAAGATATGTATAAAGTGGACAACAGCGTTCTTTATATAATTTTACGTTATTTTTTAAAAACAAAAGGATTGGGTCATTTGGTGACAGTAACAAACGTTTGTAGATGCGGTTAGGCGTAAAGTAGCCCTTCTTTACTAGATGTGGAGTAAGCAAAGCAAAAACAATAAGACAAGTGTCTTATTGTTTTTGTAGAAAAAGCGCTCTTGACTCGAAAGGCACTTCTTAGCTCTTGACTTTAGGATTAATAACCCCCATAGGTAAGATGATACTTAAGTGAAGTTTAGCCGCTCTCCCATTGAATCTATTATCCCAAAATACTTTGTATTTGCTACCTAAATGCCTAATTCCATGGCAGGTACTTTAAAGCATCAATAAAAGCAATATTATTTTCCTAAAACAAACAAGACACTTCCGAACAAGAAATGATTGTTTTTAACACCACCTAACTTATCCGTGTATATATGACTACTGTACCCTCGCTCGATAATTTTTCTCAGGGGATCGCTCGTATTATGTCTCGGCTATGAGGTCATATCGCTCGCCTTCTTGGCGTTGAAAACATATCTTTACACTAGCGAAATTGTAACCCAATTAATTACTTCTTAAGCTTTTAATGTTACCATGCCCATTAATTTCATTGTGTGCATAATTTTATATTTTGTATTAAACAAGCTGTAACCTTGTTTGCCATTAAGACGTAATTATATGTGCCTTTGCGCATTTTTTTTAGAATTTCTGACGTAAGATTTGTTATTTTATAGTTTGAAATAATTTTTACTAACGAAGTTTTATAATAAAATTTCTGGGCAATACTTCAGAAGTCAAATGCGAAATTTTTTATTTAGCTTTATCTTTCTTTTATAACATTGATTTCTAAATTACTATAATGAATCCTTATTCAACTAAAATTATATTAACCATTAATGTGCATGGCACCTAATATTGCTTAATTTATTTAATATTATCGAAAAGAACAGCAAGAGCTGACAAGCTACAAGAGTTAAATCGCAATAAAATTCATCCTTATCTATTTTACTAAAATAACGTAATTAACGAGATATACTTGGAACGTATCTATATCGCAATAGATTGATTCATGATCACACCAGAAGTCACGGTCATGGTCATATTGGATGTTAATGTTAAATCAATGGTAGTAATACAGCGCTTGGGGATTCGAGTCGGTTGATCTATTAATTGTGTGAAACCTATTGATTTTAACAAACCAGTAGAGTGTTTAGCGGAACTGCTATTAAAATGTTGTGCATTTATGTTAAAATCCCTCAAACAAAAGATATCCGAAATTGGCATAAAAACTGAGATCATTTTCTCAAGTTCATCGATAAGTTTTTTACAATCAGGTCTAGGCGGTTTATAAATATTAATAATTTGAAAATTGTTGATATGCCGTAGATATTCACCCAGAGTTCTTCGATATTACTATTTGTATAAATAATTTTATGTTTTATGTCATCTCCAATGTATATTCCAATTGCTCCACCGCTAGTATTTCTTTCTTTTCTCAACAACTTGTAGCCATTTATAGATACGGATGTGCTTTCTATTTCTGAAGTTAATCCAGTTTCATTGATACGACAAATATTGCTGTGACAATTTAACCCTCCGGAGGTCGCGGTGTATCTGATAGATACACAAGCACCATTTTTGTTAATATTTCCGATTGGATAACCCATATCTCGTTACACTTGCATGTAGCTGTGGCTTCATTCTTTCCGTTTCCTCTTTCATACTTGGTTTGTTTATAAAGGATCGCGTGTAGTAACTATTGATAGTTAATAAAATGAAGTGGATCCATCTAGGTGGTTTATAAAATTGCTTTGGAATGAATTTCGGTCGTTATCGGCTATATTTTTACACTACTGTGCAACAAGTGTCTCATTAAATTTTAACATTCCTAAAATGCACCATTTTGGTTTTTTATTATCATATGAACTATTTTTTAATAATAGGTTTCATAACTAACTTTGTAATACGTTTACGAGTTTGTCTGAATATTATTAATATAATTATTAGTATCACCTTTTTCGTGTTAATCAAAATTATTAAATATGTGTAAAGTTAAACTAAAAATTAAATTGAAATATCACAAGTTCATAACATGTATAAAAGTTATAGAAATGTAATGTGTATCTGTGAGATATTCTGCAACCTCTTGTGATGCAGAATAGACCGCGACTCCCGAAAGGTTAATAAATTATTTTTCGCTGCTTCGAAGTTAAATTTTAACGAACGAACATTTGTTTGCTACATTCATATTACTGATTGAGTAAATTTTTTTAACTATATCAGAAACTAAAGTTATAGTTGAACTCAAAAGTAGTAAAATAAACAAATATTGTGTAAAAAGACATCTAAGATTACAAATAAGCAATAAAAAAAATTGAATGGGCATAATAAAATTTACTAAACTAATATTTTGTGCTTCAGTTTAGGATATGAGGCTATGAGGTTAATAAAAGAAATTTTATATTTAAAATTCTCAAACTATATTAATCAGCGCTGCATCCAGATTATGTTAACGTATATGGAAGATAAAAATAAAGGTTTCTTTAATTTATGTAGTAGAATTATGTATAAAACCGAAACAAAAATTTTCATTTGCAATTCTCAATCCGATACTATATCTTAATCTTAATCATAATATTAAAAATATTATATTCTGTATTGCGCTAACGTATGTAAAGCGTTTCTTTCAGTACTAAACTCAGAAGAGACCGCGTTGAACAGTCAGAAATATACGAATAGGTAAAAGTTCTCCATATGCTGTGCTGTTTGCGATAGGGCATCGACACATTGACTAGATACTTAAGTATGAGCCTCATAGGTATACTTCACTCTATAATTATATTGAATTATACCTTTATTTACCATTTTTAGTTTGGTATATGCCACGGTTCTACTAAATCGGTAAGTCTCTACTTACTACTTTTCTTAGGGTTGTCACAATGATCCAGACTAACTCAGATAAATTGGCGAAGTTATGGGAATTGCTCTTGCAATGATCTACCCTTCCTGCGCTACCTATTATAATTATGTAATATAAATTCCTAATTCCTATCCAATTACTAAGAAAAAATGACGAAGGCAGTTCTGGGACACCTCTATATTTATTAAATTGCCAAAATCTATCCAACGTAAACATTTAAAGAACAATATATAATTCAATTCTAAACATTAATTACTAATAAAATTCCATACAACTGATGACCTGCATTATACTTATCGTTTCGAGACACCAAGTATATTCACTACTTTTCATCCAATAAATAAAATATTTGTGCTAAAATCGGCACCTTTCAAACCGTGGCGGTAAATTTATTTCTAACTAGTTTTCTCAACTAATAAAACAAGCGACAAATTAATAAAACATGAATGCGAGACGTCCCATCAATTAAAATTGTTTCCAGTTAAAACCGAAACATTATTTACCGTATTTCTATAACCAATTGACATTACACAATGTATATTGCCATAAAACGAAAAAAATGAAATATGAATAGTGTAATAGCTGCTATTGATTATAGAGTTCTGACCAAAGCAAGTTTTGACGCGATTTTACCAACGAAATTAACACTGTAATTTCATTTATCAGCCCACAATTTAGTCCGGAACCAACTCTTTTTTTAAACGTTTTTATTAATTTTGATAACGATACGGCTGTGACCATGCATACTATCAAAATTGGCACTTACTTTTTACGCTTCGTTGTACGGAGCGGCACCTTAATGCCCTGTTGGTGGTGCTCGTTGTGGTGCCGGCCTCAATGTCCTACTACTTGTATGGTTCAAATTTCTTCCAGATACCTGATATATTTACTACTTTTTCTGACTTGGACGCGAAACACTTCCTCCAAAAATGCTAATGTAGAACTGATCTTCTTCCTACTGTACAATGAAATTTATATAGTTTTTTCGGTAGCAATACACACTTATAAAATGTTCCTTTAGGCGCAGTGATTTTCCCTTTCTAAAAGAAATATAAATTTACAATTTTTATTTAGAACACCGAACGCTTTCTCGAAAAATGCCAATGTGCAACTTCCTACCGTACAATGATATTTATTACAGCTTTTTCGGTAGTAACACGCTCTTCTAAAATGGCCCTTTAGACAAAGTAATTCCCCTTTTTTCCAAAGAATAAAATAAATTTCCGGTTTTTACTTTGAACATCACACGCTTTATCAAAGAATGATAATGTGCAACTAATTTTATTACTATCGTACAATGCAACTTATAACAGTCTTTTCGGTAACAACGCGCATTTCTAAAATGCTCCTTTAGGCACAATAATTTCCCTTGGACCAAAGAAAAAATTAAATTTACGATTTTTACATAGAACACCGCAAGCTTTCTCGAAGAATGCTAATTAATCTGCGATTAATTTTTTCGCCCGACGCTATTTCGCAAGCGTTGATTTCTTACTTTGCCTTTGCACTCGTTTTCTATGTGGTTGCCTTTGAGCACCTTATTCACATCTATACTTTACAATGCTGATATTAAAATTTTTTTGTTGCTTACTTTGCAAAATTTTATTAGGATCTATTTATTTTTACTGATATATAAGGCGCTTTCGACTCCCTGTGGTGGCCGGGATTGTTGTTGGTGATGAGGGGGCGAGGCCTGACTAACAAAACTCAAACACTAATCAAAAGTTTCCTAGCAGACAGAAATATTACTTACTAGATGTGTTCTGGATCTCTAAGGAAGAAACTGACCAAAGGCTGCCCTCAGGGATCAATTCTGGGTCCCACCCTGTGGAACCTCCTTCTGGATGACCTACTTGAAGAAGTACTTCTTGAAGGTGCGTCCATACAGGCATACGCCGATGAAGATGCCTTAGTAGTGGCGGCAAATGCTAGGCTCAACCTTCTGAATTCGACGCGGGCGTCGCTAGGCGTCATCCAACAGTGGTCAAAGAAATTAAAACTAACGATCTCTCCCACCAAAACGAAGCCCTTGGTTAATAGGACACGACGTAGATCCCACCAACGAGACCTACATTTCCGTATAAATGGTAGCAAATTTGAAATCGTAAATAGCTACAAATATCTTGCCTTGCTTATCGATAGGAAATTAAATTCCGAGCAACACATCAGACTGGTAATGGACCCATCCAGGACTCTGTAGACTAACAAATCTGGCACGAATCTCCTGGGGAGTCGGCGCGACGAAAACGGCCCCCATATAAGGCTGCGATCCTTCTTATCGAGATGTATGGATCCAAGATACGGGGCTGCAAGTTTAGTAGCTACAACATCAACCAGAATTTAAGGTCGGTGCAGGCTATGGCAGCTGTAACGTGTACCTGAAATTGACGCCAACATCTCTTTACTTTTGGCCATAATTTATTTTGTTTCACTTAAAAGGCGATTTTGTACAGTATAATTTAGTTACTCGTTAAAATGATTTAATTTTTCCGAACACATTATTTAGTACTTTATGTTAACACCCGGGATGCCCATGTATATTTATATTATTTTTTTAATTAGGCTAGTTAATGACGCAAAACGCTATGAGAATCGTTTTCGTTATATCTAATAATTAATCCAAAATTAACTTGTAAGTACGAGTAGATAAACGAACATGTGATAACCCATGGTTCAATGTTGGTAAACAAAACATTCAAGTTCATGGTTAAGACATTGACCTTATGATGCCTGCAAAGGGCGATAACAGTTTTTCGCCGTCTGCAAATTCGATTCAACGGAAATTTCAGAACTTTAATTAAGCTTTATTCGCTTTGTGATAGTTATATTCTTACTTCTAATTACAGATTTAAATCCGTTAATCTACGTTTTACTATAATTTAAGAATTTGTTATGTTAACACATAAAACCGTAATTAATTATTTTTAAATAACAAGGCAGTTAATCATTCAAAGATTTTCTTTATTAATGTTGTCGTATCTTTGCATAATTAACCTGCTATTTTAGTTGATTTTCTGTGTTATTTATATTTATTTTACGAATTATTGAAGGGAAGTGTACATTAAGTCGTCTTTGGCTTGTTTGGAAAACCATATAAATTCAAGGAGAATTGGCGATTTAAAATCAATCATTTCTAAACTTTCAGACTGGAAGGTCTAGAATAAAATTGTTGAGGGAAGCTCTTCTAGTATCCCCTATTTGAATATCCGAAACGTAGTATTTAACTTATAGAATTAAATTACTAATTACCGAGTTTATTTAATGTATGAATTCTGTATGGCGTTAATAGAGCACATATATTAAATCCACGGATCCGAATTTTCAGCATCTTTAACTGATAGAAACTTACCAATTAATTAAGCAGCTATTGATAAAAATCAATCTGTTGTTTTACACCGATTGCATAGAAACACCCTGTGTATTTGACTCGATGTATGCATTGTTTATTTAGAGTTTAGTCCTACCTTTAATAACTCCCATCCTGAAGCACGACTTTGGACACAGTGTCGGGTACATACACCCTTTCCCAGCGATCAAGGAACACGATTAATCGTGAATCTTGGGTCGGGCCCTACGAGATATTCTCTTTTATTAGAAATTGTCTGAACCTCGAAATCGAACACCTCACGGACTTCAAAGAGCACTATGCCCTAAATAACCGATACTATCATAATCAATATAGTCAAATACTACAAATAATTTAATTATTATCGTGTATAAAAGCACGAGACCGCCCTACTGTCATTACTTGTTTTCTCCATTGCTCTGAAATTAGCAAATATCGAATGCGTTCGAACAACAACGAACCCTGTCGGGATTTATAAAGACTAAGTAAAGTACACCTACGCTCGGATAAGGGTGAAGAACTTAGCTAAATTATATTTGAACGTAAATGTTATTTAAAAACGCTTTAAAAATTGCATATAAATAATTTAAGTAAATCTATACATAGTTTGTGACATGTATTAATATTTGATTAGTAACTAAATGATATTAAATCCATACTGTGTTAATTATTACTAAAAGGTTAGTAAAAATATACCAGTTAATGTTAAAAATTAATTTGTACAAATATATGAAGTATACGGTATAATTCACATAATTAAGCACATTAAATTGAAACAATCTGGCCAGAATAAAATATTTAAATTAACTTTCGTAATTAGAGAATTGTATTTAAAGCAGTGTGCTGTATAAAATTTGAGTTGCAACTTATGGGTGAATGCAAAAATTCCCCTTTGTTTAAATTCAAACCTGTCCTATTCAATAACAGCCTCTGTACATACCTCCATCCCGTTTTATTTAGTTAATTAATAAGTTTTAGTTAAACCGTCTATCATATTCATTCCAAACGTTTTGGACTTAATACATTTAACCTTGCCTGCTGTTTCAACTTCTGGACCCATTCCCCTTCTGACAACTACCCGAGGCATTTATACACAGGCTTTGTACACCCGGTGGAAGGAAAATTACAAAATGACGTCCTCGAGCAGGAACTACTAAAAGTATGTGCGTTACACAGCTAGGTTTGCAACCCGGGCTTATCGCTCTGTCTAGACGAATGCGGCAGATGTCTTAGCGGGATTCCCACCGTTTGACCTAGTTATTGAATACAGAATTTGCCTGAAGCAAATAAGGAAGAGGCGGGACTACAGTTTTCCTGCCGAAAATAGTAGAATTGACGACTTTCCGTCGATAAGACATTTAATGGAGTACCTGCAAATCCCCATCGAGGGTGAATGGCACCTCCAGTGGGAGAAATCGGAAAAGGGAGGTACACCTACGGGCTGTTTCTAAAGGTCACCGCAAGCCTGCAATACTAACCTGGATTTGTGAGAACGCAGCTAGCTACGGGGCATAGTGCATTCCAGGTGCACGTGTTCAGGGTGGGGCGGGCCCTCACGAAGAACTCCGTGAACTGCCCGCAACACATAGATGACCCGGAGCACCGCCTACTTCGATGCCCCACCTACCGTGGTCCGCGTACTGCAGTAGTCCAATCCTGCGCGCAACTACCGATCCTCTTGGAATTCCTGGAGTTGTACAATACCTTTGGGGGGGCTTTTCTTCGAGAGGGGGACGTTGAGTATGATAGGAGGTGACTGGAATGACGGGATGTAAGTTCACGGCCAGTAATCCACTACAATAGTGAATCCGTGCAACTGCAACAAATTATTGAATCATTATTTATTTGGATATTGCATTTTATTTACGTTGATGTTTTATATGAATCAACATTTTTGAAAATTATTTTATTATTTTGAATCTTACTATTGAAGCTTATTAACGAACCCTTGAAGTGATTATTATGTTATACCGAATGCTTATCTGTTTTTGGATGTATACACATTATGTAGAGAATACCTTGGTTTGGATATACTGGAAGGCTGTACTACCGCTGAACTGGAATTACCGAGGAAACGCTAGGAACTAGCCAGGAACACGGTCCCGTGTTGCGAGCATGCTTCCACTAACAACCTGGAAACTGAATGATTAAAATTTTTGTAGTACTAAATAAGTTACAATTTTTACTTTCGTTTAAACAACCTGCACTATTATGTACTGCAAAGACACGTCCAATTTGACGTTAATATATGCGCTTTCGCGACTTGTTTCTTTTTTTTCTTACCCTATAAGAGAAAGTATTGTTTTCAACCAAAATGTTGGATATCGAAATTTTAGTGGAAATACAAGCTCTGGGGTCCCCTGAGTACGTAAATCATGTTTTTAGAAATTGGTCTGTGTGTGTGTGCGTGCGTAATGCATGCATGCGTGCCTGCGTGCGTGCGGGAGTGCGTGCTGCTTGCGTGCGGGCGTGAACGCTTGCGTGGGTGCGTACTAGCGTGATTGCATGCGTTCGTGCGTGCGTACGGCGTGCGTGCTTGCGTGCGTGCGTATGTGAGTGAGTGCGTGCGTGTGTGCGTGACTACTTAAGTGGGTGCGTGTGTTTGTGCACGCGCGAGTGCGTGTGTGCGTTCATGCGTGCATGTGTGCGGGCGTACCTATGTGCGTGCATGCGTGCGTGAGTGTGTGGGTGCGTGGGTGCGTGCGTGCGTGCATTCTTGCGTGCGTATGTGCTTGTGCGCGCACGCGTGCGTATGTGTGTGTCTGTGAACACGATAACTCGAAAAGTAAAAGTCCTAAAAATCGTAATTTCATATTTGAGTTTCTATCCCTCGTAGCTCGCGATTGTAACAATTTTACTAAAATCTCAAAAGCTGAAGTGCCACTTTACTTTTGTTATTTTTTGGTTCTTTAAGATTATTTCGAAACCGGCTTAAACGATTTTTTTTAAATTTGCTATGTTTCTTAGAATTTTAATGCACATTCATGTAATCTAGGGGGTTTTGCATAAAATTTTCCGAGAGTCAAGTAACCGGAAATACCTTCTCCGTTAAGTCTGAAAAAGTAACTATGAAACTAAAAACTCCAGCTAACTGAAAATTCAGATTTAGGGTTACAATTACCTTAGCGTGTTAAATTAAGAATTTTGTTAAAATTGAATAACCAGAAGTAGCACTTTATTTCTATCATTTTTAGATAATTTCCGAATTTTTCGTTTTTAGAGATATTCTTGAATTCTACTTTAACGATTTTTTTAAAATTTACTATATTTCTTAGAAATTTAAGACACTTTCATATAATCTAGGCGGTTGCTCAGGAAATATTCCTTAAATCGAGTTACCGGAAGTATTTTCACCGTTAACTCTGAATAACTATGAAACTGGAAGCTCTAGCTAAATAAAAATTAATGTTTGGGGTCATAATCGCTTTTATATGCAGATTCAAAAATTTAGTTAAATCCAATAACCGGAACTACCACTTTGTTTCTGTCATTTTTAAATATTTTCCAAATTCTCTGTTTTCATGATTTCCTTGAAATCAGATCTAACGATTTTTTTTTAAACTTAAGTTACCTAATTCTGTTATATATTATCTAAAGTGCTTCTCTAATACATTTTTGAAAATCGAGTTACCTGAAATACTTGGAGTATTAGTTATGAGCAATATATCTCAAAAACAAATTAATACATGGAAATGAAAAACCATATTTAAGTTTTTTATCTTCTATACATGAGATGTCAAGAATTTAGTTAAAATCGAATGATCGGGAGTGCCGCTTTATTCTAGGAATTTTTAAGTTTTTTGAGATTTTCTCGAAAACGTCTGTAAGATTTTTTTAAAAACTTGCTACGGTTTTTATGTTTTTGATATGCTTTCACGCGAGCTTAGCCGTTTTCCTGAAAAAATGCCACGAAGCAAGTTATCGGCGAAAATCTCTGGAGTTAAGCAGGGTTTTGCGTTTCCAGTAACTTAGATGGGTGACCATTAGAATTACCGTTCCCAAAATAAACGTAAATAATATTTTAAACAATTGTGGACATTTGCATATTTGCATATCTATGAACGTAAGAGAAAATCGTGTGTTGTCTCACACCAGGTTTTTAATATTTAAATCTACTATTGAAATTACATTTATTTATGCAATTGTTATCCTAATTATTAAACTGAATCATCAGCAAAACCTAAATTGAAATTACCAATTCTTTTTGCGGAAAAATGTTTTCCGGCAATTTAAATACATACGCTATTTTGATATATATATATATATATGAGGTGTTTTGCGTATATTAAAAGGACATAAAATTACTAAGTTTGTATTTAAATTCGGGTAGTACGATTATTAATAAAAATCGTACCTAAAACATAATATTTTTACCTTTTTTATAATCAAGTATCAGGTTCGTGAAATAGGTTATAATTATATTAATCTAAACACGTAAATACGTTAATTAGGCCGTGTAGGCTAAGAAATTTTTGATTTCAGCCATCTTTCTCTGTAATATTTTATGTAGGAATATTTGTTCAATCTAAATCAGCATTACAATTAATTTTATGAATAACTGAATTGATTTTCGTTGACACATTACCGTTTTGTGTTCATAAATTACGAATACCGCCCTGTTGCTAGCACTTTTCAACAGTTTGGCACGTTTCCTTATTAAATCTGCTTTAATAACGACGTTTGAAATTTTGAGCTTCTTTTTATTGTTATATATATAAGATTTTTTTCTATTTATATTTAAAAATTTAATAATTATAGGTCATTGCTGTGATTCCTTGGCAAGTAGACGACGGCTGCGATCTATATCATGTTTTGAAATGGTTAAATCTAATTTATCTTTACAAATATTTATTATCACATAATCGGTATTTTAAATTCGCAATTATAGTAACGTAGTTTACACTACATTATCTAAACATTGCATAGTTTTGACAGATTTTCTATTCGCAAATGCATTAAAAATGTGAATAAAGGTATTGAAACTCAGAAGGTAACATCATTATTTTTGCATTCTTTATTTTACTATTTTAGCGGCGACAAAGTCTTTAAAATAATATTGTACTAGTCGATATTACTTAGAAAAAAATCTAGAGCACATTTTGTAAATTTTTGATAAGCAGATAAATATTCAAGTAGACTATTTATCAATTTATTCAAGTATCTATACGCTTGACTTGATTTCGCTTCAACGTCCTTAGTTTAATATGCGGTAGGGTTGAGAACCCTTATAGTAAGAAATATGCTAATCTGACCACCTCAACTCGATAACATTCCGGATAACATCATCGCTGCGGGGCCAAACTGTAAACTGCAGTATTGTTTAACATTAGGTAGGAAGAGAGAGGAAATACGTTGCTTACAAATTTCTGCAGATCAATTTGCTTTGTATTTAATGACGTAACATTTTTGGAATACATTCACTTGAGGACGAAATAAATTAACTGAATGAAATATGGAATGTTAAATTTAATTTGGTGCAAACTATTAATCTTTTACGAAACAACATCCATGTTTTATTGGAATGTTGCCTACAAGAGGTGATTTTTTTAAAGAAGAATAGTAAAGTATAAACCATTATAACGTCTTCATTTTTTTAAAACTGTGCCTTTAATATTTTCTCTAATTCGAATGGAAATTGCTTCGGATCAAATATTTGAACATTATTCAATTCTAAGAAATTTTACTCGTTTATGGACCCATATCATTTATGTTTAGTTCGCTCCTGATTGTCCCCTTCGTAGTTGTATTAGACAGGCACATTAAATTTTTTGTGCGTTCTAAACCTGTAAATAAATATATAAAATGCAAGAAAATGTATGTTTAATACTTAAAGGAATATAATCTAACTTTTATATGAAGTTTTGACATAAAACGTTACATTCCACAGTTACTAAAATGAGGTAAATGCAATCGGATGCCTATTAATATGGTTGCTTTAACCGGATTATAGATTATTATTAATAGAAGAAAAAACTTTAATTACCTCGTCTTTATTGTGGATATTGCGTGTTCAATCTTATAGACTTTGATTTAAAGGAAGACGGTTCACCTTATTAAGGCACTAACAATTTATATTCTACTGATCAATATTTAATCTATTCGGCCGTGCATTTATATTGCCCTTCGATGTATAATACATTATCGTACTAATATTATACATATATTAGGTATGTACTTACAAGTATCGAATTGAAATATACCTTTTTTTTTGGACTTTTTGTCGTTTCATGTTTTAAATATTAGCGT